>VDFB02219190.1:0-26234 GCA_007258455.2 Sequoia sempervirens
ATAACTTTGAAGCCTTCAAATTCTTTTGTTTGCAGCCCCTTCTTTGCCACCACAACTTCATCAATGAAGTTATGCGTTGCTCCAGTGTCAATCAAAGCAACTATTCGCTGCCCCTTAATCATCCCTCGAACTTTGAAGGATTCATTCTTTTGAAAGCTCGAAAGTTGAGCCAAAGTACCTCCACTTCCCTTTTTATCTTCGGACTCTTTTGGAGCTCTTTCCACTTCGCTGTCATCAAAATCAGACTGCTGATTTGAAAAATCAGAATTACTTTCTTTAGCTGAATAGTATTCAATTTGATGAATTTTGACTCCTTTTGGGCAAATATGGTCTTGAGACCATTTTTCTCTACATTTGAAACATAACCCCTTTCTTCTGAGTTCGTTAAGTGTCTTTGGATCCAACCTTGTGACATGAGTTTTATGCTGTTTGAACTCCTTATGGTGAGGTCTTTTTCCTTTGTCCTTCTTGTGAAATGATGGCTTAGATTGAAATTTGGCTTTAAGAGCAGCCCACTCCATATTTCTTGCTTTCTTCATTGCCTCTTGTAAGGAGGGTGGATCAAAAGCTTTAATCCAACCCTTGAGTGGCTCCATCAATCCTTCACTGAATAGGATCACCGAACGCCTCTCAGTGATTCCCGTGACCATGACTGAAAGTCTCTGAAACTCAGCTATGTAGGCATCAACTGTGCCATATTGTCTAAGCTGTGCCAACTCTCTGAAATGTACTTCTGGATCCTTTTTCTCAAATCTCTCTATGAGTCTATTGGTGAACTCATCATAGGTAGTGATAGACCGATGACCCAAGGTGACTAGGCCATGGTACCACCACTCGTGCGCCACCCCATCTAGGTGTAGCGTAGCGAACTTAATCGCCTCCTCTTCTGCCGTGGGTCTAAGAGCTAGATAGTTATCTAACTTCTGTATCCAAGCTCTAGCTGAACTGCTGTCACTCCCATCAAAATGTGGAAGCATAACCTTGTTGATAGCTTGATGCAAATCCCTTTGTACTGTGTTCCCTCTATGTTCATGACGTCTTCCTTGCCCTCTATTCTTCCTCTTATGATCCACAATGTCATTGTAAGACATGTCTAACTTGATTTCATCAGGAAGAGACTCATACTCAACACGGTCAAGTCTCAACTGTTCCACAAATGAAGTATTTTCTCCCGAATCAGGTTGAGGGTGTACTGGTGCCAAGAAGGTGGGTTTGAATGGCCTGGAAGAAATGTAGGTGCTATTTGAAGTAGGCTGAACATCATGTCCATTTTGCTGGTTGGAGGCACTGTGCTCTCCAATATGCCCTGGATTGTTCTGTGGAATTGGATTTTGACACATTTTCCCCATCATGAAAGATACCATATCCATTATGGCATCCATCTTCCTCTCGAACCTCTTTCCTGGACTTGGCGTTCTTTCTCTTCCCTTCCCACTTTCATCTCTATTGCTGGTAAACCTCTCGTTACCACCTACTGACCTCTCACCTTCTGCCATTTCTGTTTCCTGAGAAGACTCCCAATGAGCCCTCAATACCTTTGAAGCTGTCTGACCTTCTAGAACCTGATGCCACTGAAACTGACTTGTAGCCCTCTTGTCTTCCCTTGCTAAGTATTTTTTTTCTCTGTCACTCATAGAAGGTTTGTTTCACAGGATGGCAGGATGTGTGGTTCTGATACCACTGAAATATACCAAGCCAATTTTTTTCAATTTTCAGTTACAATGAGCAATGCAACACACATCTGTTAGGGTTAGCACTTAAACCAAAACGATGCGGAATTCAACTCTAACCAAGAATGTACACCAGGATCCCGAGATGGGCAAGGTGTGAGCATATGGTTAGAGGATCTCAATGCAATGCTGAACTAAATAACTCTAACCAAGAATGCGCCAGATGATGGCGAGCATATGGTTAGAGGATCCCTACGAACTAATTATGTTGAAAGTAAACTCAACGCCAAGCATGTGCTTTCCAACCCAAGATGGGAATGGAGCTACCATATGGCGGAGATGCTACAAACTACAATGCAATTCAAATGTAAATAGGCGGCAAGCCAGCCTCTTCCACTTATTCAGTGGGTATTACAAAGACATGAAGAGAGATATCAAGAAATGCTGACAGTACTACTGTTCAGCTTACAAAATAATAGGAAGTGCCTGCAAGAACAAAGATTAGAAGCTCTTCAATTGCTGCAATAATAAATGTGACCTCCACAAGGCTTAATATGACTTCCTAACACCAACCCTTCACCAAAATGCAATTTACTCAAATCTGATATGACAGACCAGCAACTTGAAAGACAGAACCAGCAACATAGAACCCTACCAAAATGCTCATATCTCATTCATCTCTCAACCAAATGACCTCAAATCTGATGCAATGAATTCCTATGACAAGGGCGACCAAGCTGCATACATGAAACCACACTCAAACCCACGTATTTATTTAACACGCTTCCCAATGCACTTCAAAGAGGGGCGGCCTGGCAAAAAGGGCGAATTTCTTTTATAAAATCAAGTTCTTCATAATAAAATCTGCAAATTGGCACAAAGGGGCGCCCAACATAGAGAAAAGGAAATATGCAATACCCAGAACGAATATATTTTTATTTTCAAATATATGAGTGAAAACTACTAATTTGCTATGATATCAGCAACTCCAAAAATTGATATGAAATGCAACAAATTGAACTACGAAATCACAACTCAAGCTACAATGCAAACCTCACTACAAATTCTCTCACAAGCAAACTAAATTCTCCACTAGATGCTATCTCTCAAGCATGAAGTTGAGCCAAGGCTAGGAGGCATTCATTGCTCGAAGCAGTTCTAGCACCATTTCGGCAGCATAACAATACTTCAGACATAAGATGGTCAAATGAAGAGAAGAGGCCTCCTTATAAAGGCACAACAAGGAATCTCCAGAAGCTTCTAGAAGAGAAGCCCTAAATTCAAATTTGAAATAAGCCTTTTTCCCTCCAAGAGATGGCGTCCACTTTTCAAGCTTCACTTTTGACTTTTATTTTTAATTCACCCCTTCAAGAAATAGGCGTCCAAACTCAAGCTTCAATTTTTGACTTTAATAAAATATAAAAACACCTCCATGAAGCGCCCACCCTTGAAGACCACTTTTTAAAACAACATTAAGTTATAAGACTAGGCCAAGGGGATAATATAACATTAAAATTAACATTATTTAAATTAATTGAACTTATCTCTCCAAATGCATCCCAAGGCCAAAATTGAACAACCCAACTGAACTGACAGCTGAGGGAAGCCAACTGAACTGGAACCAACCTGTCCACTGCCAAAAATAGAATTTACTAAAAATAGTAAATTCTAGAAAGTGCTCGGAACACAAACCAAGTCATACCATTTCGAAGCTCACTGAAAACCCAGAAAGAATCTGCAATTCAATCACCAAAACCCGAGCAACTACAACCTCCAAAACAGGAAACCCTAATTTCACCTTCCGAGTAGCCTACGGGTCTCCGGAATAGGCCGACGGTCATCAGAAAAGATCATGCTCGAGAGGGGGACATTACATTCCATAAAGTCTGAGTATTGGTGCAGTGATGCTGCACTTATCTATCACCTCAGCCATCTTTTCGAGACACAGTACTATCAGACAACTCCATGGTTTTCTGCCTTAAATGGTCTTTTCTGTCTATCTACTAGATATTCGACCAGTCTATTTGCTAGATGTTCAATGCTTATTGTCATGGACATGTAGTATGTACTGGAGCAGGTCATTTAAAGTCTTGTGAACATTGACATTTTTCCATTGTTTCTCTGAGTTTCCAGGATGGGGGGTTGTTTTTCCAGTGAAATCTAAAATTTTGGAGCTGATGAGGGGACAGCTATATATATATATATATATATATATATACGGGATACCAAAAAGAAACACAGGTAACAACATTTGAGAATTATGAACACATACAACAAACAATCAATGCTAGATTCATTAACTTAAACTAAACAGTACCAAGGCCTGATTCAAATTGTTCAATTGCTCATCTAAAATAACAAAATGTAATAATTTGAATATCAATTATTATTCATGAATTATTGTAGTAGCTGAAAATTAGAATCTATTTCAAATTGAAATATTCAAATAAGTAATAAGTTGAAAGTTCAAAGTACCAAATATTGTCTCATTATAAGTGACACTCATTAAAATGACAAAATTAAATTTCCAAAAATGATATCCATAACTATTTTTGTTTGAGCAACAAACTAAGAAACAAGGGTCATCATCATTTGTAGCTGCATATCTAAGAAATTCCTCATTGCTGGAACTATCAGAAGGAATTGAAACTATGTCATCCAATCCCAATGACATTTTGTAGTTGTCATCAAGTTATTATGGCTCCTCAAGTTCTACATCCAAATGTTTTGATGGGCTGTACTTAGGTGTCTTGTAATCCATTAGATTCAAAGCAGTAGGCACTGCAACAAATTTTTCTGCTCTTGCAGAGGTAAGTTTGTTCCTCTTTGGAGAGTGGGTAAAGCTACAAGTGGACCAATTCTTCTCAGCAGTAAAGGAACTAGAAACCTGTGAGAGAAGATGAATGGAAAGTGTGTGCAATGGTCCCAGAGGTCTATAGATTGTCCACCAATTGGCTTGGCTTGTGCCAAAGTGTGCATGCCAGTCATTTCCAAAGTCTTGTGGCCATCTAGTTATGTGAACTTAGCTGTAAGGGCCTGGTTCGGTGGTCAAGTTGCTTGGTTGCAGTGACGGCCACCGGGGTTCAAACCCTTGCTTGGCCAAAGTGCTCGCAGGCCTTGTGCCTTCGCTGGGCCATTGTGCTCGTGGGTTTGGTGGTTTCTTGTGGTTTCTTGTTCCCAGTTCATAGCACCGGTCAAAAGTGTTTACCCCTAATAATATGGGTGCATTGCACCTTTAAAAAAAAAAAAGTTATGTGAACTTAACCCATTCAACTTTTGTCAATGAAGCTTCTTGTGGACTATACATTTTCGAAGGCCTTCATGAGGCCATTTCTCACCTCATGACCATTAATAGGAAGAATTATACCAGGTCTTTCCTCATATCATTTTAGATTAGAAACATATGTAGCCATGTGAAAAGGGGTGTTCAACTTCTTCCACCTTTTGTAGATGATGGGGTGAATATGCTCGTTATATAACTCTAGGGTGGGTTTTGTCTCACAAATGATGGTCTTTATTTGGCCAAGCATGCTATCAATGTACTCATTGATCTCCCTAAGACTAGGATTATTAGAATCCTCAAATTTGATGGTAGAGAAAATAGGGTTTACAAAAGATGTGATGTATCTCACATTCGACCAAAAGTTATCATTAATTGCAGTCTTGTTCACCCTCTTCGCCTTTGTAGCCTTTGACTCCTTCCATGTATACCAATCCTGTGTCATAACCATAAATTGCAATGATTTTTGCAACTCAAACATCCTCTCTAGTAGAATGGAAAGGAAGCACATTGAGTGTCAACTAGTGTGAGGAAATCCGTTTTTGCAATCGTTTGAAACAATACCCATGAGGTGTGGTGGTTGCAAATGAACATTTGCATCTCCCTTGCATCCACCACCACATGTTTCATCCACCCTATCTTTCTGTTTTCTTTGAGCGCATTGTTGATAGCATGCACACAACAAGGGATCCAATAGATGTGCCTATATGTAGATTGAATCAACATACCTGCTGCACTACAAACATTTGTGTATCAATAATCACTTGCACTACATTTTGAGGACCAACCTCAATTGGCTGTCTCAAGATGTGAAATTGAAACTCAGCATCTTTGTATTTTCTTGAGCAATCAATTGCCTGTGATTGAGTGGATAGTGTCTAATATCTGTCCACCCATCCATGATTATGCTGCAGCCATGTGTTACCCATTTGGCTGTCCTCTCCTCCATAATGAAGTTAACCTTAAAATAACTTCTTTCCAAGAGCGTGGTTCTCAATTTAGGTCCTAGGACCAACTTTGCTCACCTTTTCAAGCATTTCCTTCTACAAAGTAGATTGAGCAACATGAAAAGGAATGCCGTTTCCAAAATGGAAATTGGTGATGATCTCATTTGTAGCCTCCTTTACTTGCACATTGAACATATCTATGACTAGGTATGGTGATGATTAACTTGTAACTTTCCATTTCCCTCATGATTCCACTACACTCACTTCAAATGGTGGAAATTAAGGTGGTTTATTGATGTTGAACCTTGTGGTGCACAAAAAACAGTTTGTGCACTGATGTCCCCTTGCAATAATTTGATCATCTCAGCTTTCATTTCAAGCGAGTTTTTGACAAGCCCCAATCCCTTTACCAAGGAGATGCGAAAAGTGTGCATTAACCCTTTTAATGCAGCCATTCCAACCTTCTGGGCAAATGTTGCATTTCCATTTCTGATTTTCGCCTGAATTAAGTTACTCTATTTGTGTCAAGTATTGTTGCAAACTGCTGCAAAAGGATTTTTTTTTTGGTTAGATGGCCCTTTGGCATATTGTGGAAACAACTCTGTAGGGCAATTGGATTTCAATAAGCTTTTAAGCACAGCTGAAATGTTTGTGGCTGTGTTTGGCTACCCTCAGCTGATTCCTCATCAAGTTCATTCTCCATATCAAAATCAGCATTAACAAGGGCACATCACATTGTGACCTAGTTGTGTCCCATTGGACACCCCTTATAGGGAAACACTTGAAAAACAAGGGGGACGTGTCCTTGGGGAACACTACTTTTTTTTTCATGGGAATTTGGTAGCATTTGTAATGACAAGCACTTCATAAATTCCTTCAATGTTTTTGTTGTGATTAAAGCTGTCTTTTGTGGAATTTACTTTCCAACTACTTAATGCTTAACTTTAAACTATGTTGAATCCGTCAACTTCCTTAGACAAATGGAATATTGGGGTTTACTCTTTTTCAAAATGCCTAATTCCATGGGATGCAAGAACAAGTACAGAGGTTTAAAGTGAAGAGGTGATTCATAGGTACGGACTGTTTTTCTCTTTCTGCTTAATCTAAATCCTGTGTACTTCTATAGCCACTTCCAAAGATTAAAGCATTTATGTTTTTTTTCTGTGACCTCCTTTTGATTCCAATATCGTTTTGATTCCAATATCGATATGGAAATGGGAGGATGGACAAAATTGAAATGGAGTACAACGTAAGAGAGAAGCAGATGGGTACAACTCCCTAGTTAGGAGAACATACATAGCTTCTCAGTCACAGAGATCAACACTACAAATATTGAATCTCTTCAAAATAATGTTACATTGAGTTTCAGGATTGGGTTGCCAAATAATATATTTATTTATTTTAATTTTTATAAAAGTAGAATAGAATAGAATACAATAACTTATAACGTCTGTGGGGCAAAAAATGGCCTATGGGACAGCAGGCCATGCCAATCAAGCCTTTTGTCTTTCAATTCTCCTCTTATTTATGGAGATAATTAGTTCTCCAACTTTCTCAACTGTCCCCTTGATAAATGAACTGGATAGTGCAGCCTTAGCCAAAATACTAGCATATTTGGCTTTGATGTCCATCTAGGCATTGCAATAAAAAATAAAATGTTTTTTCTGATTCTACTGCCTCAGATGAGCAAAAGTCATAAACTCTCTTCCCATGCCTCTTTTGGCCTTTTCCACCTTCTAGTTCCACATTGGAGCTAGTGTGAGCTAGTTTTAAGTTGAGCAGTTAGAATTTTCTCTCTCCAATGGATATTCACCCCTATGTAAGCTTTTTGTTGAGGATCACATGTGGTGTTAAATTCCTCAAGGTAATACTTCTTTCTCCCTAGCATTCTTCCCCACATAGCCTTGCAGAACTTTTTTTTGACAAATGCCTTGATTTCTTTGTTGTCACTAGGACATGCATTCTAGTAAATATTCAATGTGTTCATCCAATTGCTGTTTTGCTTCATCAACTCGCTATTTTTCTTTATCCATGACTTATTTCTCTCGCTTAAAAAATATGTTAAAAAGTCCCTCTATTTGGCTTGTCGTACTTGTGTGGGTACAGTATGGGTCCCAGTCCCTTACAGGTGTGGCCTAGGGTACGCCCGAAGTACCACCTAGGGCTTTCAGGCAATACTTTGGGCGTACCCAAGACACACCCAAGAGAACCCCGGTGTACTTGTGGCTCTTGGTGCCTAAAAAACATTTAAAACATAAAAAACACATTTTTTAAAATTAAAACAGTTCCAATGTCATGGTCATACTAAAGTGAGGGTTTTAACATGTTTGCAACTCATTTGACAAACACAAAAGGTTGAAAACTCCATTTTTTACCTCCAAGCTGGCATTGTTGGGTTTTGAAGGTTAGTTCATTTTTTTTGAAGGTGAGGTCTACCGGGGAGTTCAACATACACCAATAGGTTAGAAATAGCTACACAAAGAAAATTTAACCATAAAAGTTGAGTAAATCTTTCATTTTTATCTAGTTTTCAATAATTATTTTTGAAGATTTTCAAGTATTTAAATTTTTTTTGATAAGTTTTGAATATGTTTTTGAACTTTTTGTGCATAATAAGGGATTATAATGCCATTTTTTTTTTTTTTTCAGTTGTAGTGTTAATTTGTAATGTTTTTTATTTTAGGTTCCATACATAATGACTGATAGTTCTAGTTCTATTGCCCTAAATGCAGAGAGTTTATTTAAATTTGTTGCATCATCACCTCTTTGGTGATATACAACAACAACTTCTTGGTGGTGGGGGTTATCTTTGGTGTTGTAGCCAAAGTGGAAAAGAGTATAAGAGCTTATACTTTCAAGTGAAAGCTCACTTCTGTGCTATTCTTTTATAGGGAATAAAAGCTTGTCTTGGACCAAACAAAAAAGGGTTGTCAAAGCAACAAATATTGGTTCATATTAAAGAATAAGAGGATGTCGACATGACAAGTAATAGATCAAAGGCTCTTGCACATCCTCTTGCCAAGAAAAGCTTGTACAAACCTTCTAGTGGTTTATCGCAACTGGTTGGCCCGCATCCTTTCATGCCAATGCCACCATCTTTTGGAGAAGAGAATGTTTCAGTTTCGCAAAAAAGAGGCCCATTGGAGAAGGTCTTCAAGAAGGAAGTGAGGGAGATTGCAGATCAAAACATTGCTTGTTGCATTTATGGTAATGTGCTTCCTTTCAACCTTGTTAGATCACCTTATTGGTAGGCTCTGGTGACAAACCTTTCCAATATAACTTCTGATAATGTTAATTCTGGGTATGAAAAAGTGCGAACAACCTTATTGGCGAAGGAGAAAGCTTCAGTAGAGGCATTATTGAGAACAATCAAGTGTACATGGCCTAAAATTGGTGTGTCCATTTTTGATGGATGGAAATATTGCAAAAAATGACCATTGATTGATGTTATAGTAGTGTCCCCTAAAGGGATGTGTTTTTGAACACAATAGATTGTGAGGGGCAAGTGAAAGATGCAACTTTCATTGCCAATATCCTTATAGAATCCATTGAAATGGTGGGCCTTGAAAATGTTGTCTAAGTCATAACGAACAATGCTAAAATTTGTAAGGCAGCTGGGTCTATAGTGGAGGGTACATATGGTCCATTTCTTTTTACACCATGTAGTCCACTCACTCAATTCGGTATTGCAAAAGATTAGCACACAAATTGAGTGGGTCAAACAAATCTACCTGGAGGGCGAGGACATTCAAATGTTTGTGACTAATCATCATATGTCACAAGGCATTTTCAGGACTTTCTCCAAGTTGGAGTTGTTGAAAGTAATTTAAATTTAATTTTTTACTTTTTTTTAATTTTAAATTTTAATTGTTGATATGTAACATGTATTTTTTTATACCATATTAGGTTGCCAAAACTCAATTTGCATCTCACACAATCATATTAAAACTTGTGATTGTGTGAGAGGCGTTGAGTTCTATGGTCATCAACAACCTATGGAGTGTATGGAGATAGTCAAGCACATAAAGAGCCCAAAAAATAAAACACATTGATCCTAGATGATGAGTGGTGGGCTTGTGTGGAATATGCTTTTACTTTCATTGGGCCCATCATTAGCATGAGTAGGTATGCTGATACTGATTGCCCATGTTTGGGTGAAATTTGTGATGGGATGGACTCCATGGTGGAGAAAATAAGAAATATAATAGAAGTCAAGGAACATGACCCAATGGAAACATTTTTCAAAAGTATGCAAAAGATTATCATTGACCATTGGAAAAAGATGACCACCCCCTTATCTTAACATTTGCTTTGTTGCCAAAGCATTATTGAAAAGAAATACTTTCATTATTGAGGAGGGTGCCACCATATAGGGATGAGGAGGTTGCTATTGGCTACAAGGGTGCATTTACAAGGATATTTCCAGACCAAGATATACAAACTGTTGTCTTAAGCGAGTTTGGCCACTTCATATCTTCAAAGAATCATGATGTTTTTGCTATTCGAAACAAATATAGGAAATATACTCATGATTGGTGGTATCTACATGATTGAGGTTCCATTTACTTGCAACCTCTTGCAATTAAAATTCTTTGCCAAGTATGTATCTTTTTATTTTTTATTTTTCTCATTTTTCATTTGATGCTATTATTCTATATATTCTATAATTTATGTTTTGTATTTATAACAGTAAATACTAAACGTTGTACAAAGAATTGGGATGTAAGTTTTGAGTGTGCTGATTTGGATGCTATAGATGCACAACTTGCTGAAGTCTATAGATGAGATAGCTTTTGCACGTGGCACAACTAGTGGGAGTGGTACTCCAATTGATTGTGGTTCAGATGAAATTGAACAAAATGTTGACCTTGATGCTTTTTATGAAGAAGAATATGAAGACTATAAAATATTGATTTTAATTTTGAATTTTTGTTGTGTAATGACATTTTAAGACTTGAGTATTCACTATTTTCATTTTTGCAAATCATGAATATGAGGTGTTTAAATATTCTATTTATTGGCAATTATGTGTATCATTGTTCTTATAATTTATAATTTGAACATTATATATATTCTTGTACCCGCACTCGAGGAATTTTTTTGCCGTACCGTCATACCAAGTGCCAGTACTCATACCTACACCTATACTGGAATTGATAACTTAGCTTAGAACCTCATTGTAGACAAACTTAGGTCATTTGCCTACTTCAATTTGATCGAGTAAATATGAAAATTTGAAATATTTGAAATCAAAATCTATGAAGTGAAATGTGGAACAATGACATTGAACTTTCAAATGAAATTTGAAATCAGAAATTGAGTACAAATATGAAAATGAAAAATTAAAAGGTAGTATCATATTTTCAAGCTTCAAGTTCAATCATGGTAAGAGATATCTGATCAGCGTACTAAGTATTCAGTGCAGAATATGTTAATACATATAAATATAAATAAATATTAAATTCATAATATTTAAATAAAGACTAATATAATTATCTATTACTATTACAAATTACTTTGTTATTTAAACTATATATATATATCACACATGTGCATACACTTGCACATATAAAGAAAAAGAGAAAGAATATATTATTATATTATATTCTGCATTCCATGGAATTTCCTAACAGGGGGACGACGGGATGTGGGGATGTGGGGACCAAGGGCCTATGTTTGGGGACGGCGGGGGGACGACGCTAATATGCATATAGTACTTGAAAAACTAGTTATAAAAAGATGTATAAGAATTACAATGTTGAATTCACAATGAAACTTTGGCGAATTAGTAAACACTAAAATACTTAAGTACTATTAATACTAAACAATTAACGTTGAAGTTTGAACAATGAAAATGTCAAATTCGAAATTTATATTCAAGATTTCATAATGATGATTACAATGAGTACAATGATGTCAAAATAACAAATGAAGTGAAGTGAGGCCTCTTCTTCTCATCCCCAAACTCCTCATCACTAGAATTGCTGGAAGCGGACACATGGTCAAGCTCCACCAAACTAATACCAACCAACCCTGCTTGTGTAACTGTAGCATCCTCATCAATCTGTGTTGGCTCATCTGGCTAAACATCTTGTTGAGCTACTGGACTCCCTTTGTACATAGGTGTTTTGCAGTCAATGAGACACAAAGCACTATGTACAACCACGAGCATCTTTGCTTTCCTAGAGGTAAGTCTGTTCCTCTTAAGAGAGTGTATGGAGCTATAAGTAGACCGGTTCCTCTCAGCAGCTGAAGAACTAGAAACCTGAGATAGCAATCGAATAGCTAGAGCGGTAGTCAAAGAAATCAATCCATGGCAATTCCACCACAAAATTGGGTCCTCTTGTGCCATAGTTGCCATATCCATCTTGGCCGCTTCATAATAACCCCTTAGAGTGGAAAAATTTGTCCACTTAGTACGAATGATGCTGGCCTCTACAAGTTCATACATCTTTTTGATGGCTCTAAAGAATCCTGTCTTCACCTCAACATCCTTTATGAGTGTAACTCTACCAGGCCTTTGCTTGTACCACTTGGGGTTCAATGCATAGGCAGCCAGGTCCAAGGGAGTGTTGAGCTTCTCCTATCTCCGATGAATGATTGGCTGAATGTGCTCATTGTAGAATGCTAATGTGGGGAACTCTCGCACGACAACCCTCATATGGTCAAGCATACTATCAATGCACTCATACACCTCTTCAATAGATCTGTTCTTTGCTTCAATTTATCCCTTCTTTGTGATGAATGTTATTCCTTTAAAGTCACACAAGAGATTTTTCTGCACTTCTATACTCAAACTCTATACACTCTCACTGCTAATCTGATTTTGAATTCATATATGTATGTTGATCAAAGTTCGCAACTTTTGTGAAAGGTTGCACGATTTAGAATCTGACTTTTATTGTTTGCCTTCTCAAAATAATCACACCATTTCAGATCTGCCTTAGTTCATTTTTATCAATAGAAACTTAAATCACACCCCGTCAGATTTTAGCTTCTTAATAAATCTGATATATATATATATATATATATATATATATATTTGAAATTATTGCTCCTTTTCATGGACTAATCGCACTTCTTTAAAGTGAATTGTGTCACTTCAAATCATCCTTTCTCATTAAGATTTCACACCTTTTAAAAGAAGCGCTTTATCTCTTAATGAAGTCGCACCATCTCATATTTTATATTTGTTAAATCTGTTGAAAATAAATCACTCTTTCAAAGAGTCGCATCTTCTTTGATTTAATTTGTTTGTCTTTATTCACTTTGTTTTATCTCTATTTTTTCTCTTATGCTTCTCGTTATGAATTCGTACTTCTTCATTATCTTTTATAATTGCACCTTTTTGATGTCTTTTTTAATTTCTTCTTTTTCTGGTTTTTGTTTTTTTTGTGTTTTGTCTTTTCCTGTTGCTTATTTATTTTTAAATGCTTCTCTTTAATTTTTATTTTTGTTCTTTTCTGCCATTTGACCTAGTCTGAGTTCTTTGCTGAAATTGAATCGTTCTTTGCTGAGATTGAATCACAGATAGAAATTGACTTTGTCTAAGTTTTCCAATGATTTCACCAAAGGCTGTGATTGGTGTAAACTGTTATGTCTACAACAACTGATCTGATTTCTGCTTTCCTTTTGGATCTGCATACTTATAAAAACTGTTCATGCTTTTCAAAAATCTCTCTTCTGAATCTGCACATAGATTCTTCATAAAGTTTGATCTCTACAAAATATCATTGCATAATTAAACTTCTTTATTGTTGCATTGCAAAATATCATTGCTGTGTATTCATGCATCTTGCATCAGAAATGATTTGAATCATAACAACTTTCCTCACATATAAGTTAAATGTTTCTCTTCAGGATGGATCCTTGCCACCGATCTTTTTGTTAGCCATTGTGTTAAACGTGGAACTAAAACAAAACTTTCTTCTCTTCATATATAGTAGATATTCTTGTTGTATTCATGAATGTGACTCAAAGCCTAACAAACCTTCCAAAGTTCTCTCTTGCTTTGAAGACCATACTCTCCATCTTTTTATATAATTTTGTATATATGATACTTTCCATATCATGGCACATGGTTTTTATAGTCACAACTGCAGGTAATCTTGAAAGGTCTCCATCACATCAATGTACAGGTCTTGAATATGATCAATGTATTCATGTTCCTCCGCTTTTGTATGATCATATCTTAAATAGCAACACCTATTTCTCATGCCACCTTTGACATGTCTTCCATCAATGACAACTTCCAACAAACTCGTCCATACATCATTGATACTATGTTTAGATAACAAAACTCTTCTTGACATGACTTTGACATCAATGGCAACATTTCCAACAGTGTGAACCTTATGCACCAACAAGATTGCATTCATATTAGATTATTAAGACAGTGCTAGTAGTATAAAGTTATAACTATATTGCAAACATCAGGAAAATTGTGGCCTAGATTGAAGCTTTCGATAAAATAATATAACATTCAGAAATTATTTATTATGGCATCCAAGACAATCACGCCAACACATGAGAATGATGTGCCATCCCGAAGAGTAAAATTTCGCTTAACTCTCTCATTGTGTGTTTAGATCAGTGTTCCATGGGTATGCGTTCCCCCAAAAAACCTTGTGCTTTCTAGACATCCCCATATTAGAGACTTGGGGACTTCGGGGGGATGTCCCCCAATAAGCCCACCACTAGCACCGCCATCCCACCACCAGAGTCGCCTTCTCCAAGATGCTGCTAGGACTTCGAGGACGTTGGGGTGTCCTCAAGACGTCTAGGGGATCCTAGTTGTCTCCGAGATGTATAATTCTTATACTTATACATCGTGTTATAACTATATTTTCAAGTATTATCTATATTTCGACGCCTTGTTGCTGCACCCCCCTTGCTGTCCCCAAACTTAGGCCCTTGGTCGCCTCGTTCCTAAAACCCATCCCCATGCCTTTGCGTTCCCCCGTCAAAAAAAATTGTGGAATTATGGTTTTGACAAACTTTGAACCTCCAGCTATGCCTTGACCTGCCAATATGCTATCACCACATTAATCATGGCTTTGGAAGAGTGGTCGATACCTTGGTATTTGCTCGACAACAATAATAAACCTACAAGTTCTTGTAATCACTAGTGCCAGTTATTAATTTCCATGCTCTAGACACTAACAATACAAGTGACCGGGCCATAGAAGATTTTCTTAGAAGATTTTCTTACGCTACCCTATAAAGTTTATCATATGGCGCCATTTATAATCACGTTCAATATTCAACATCTAGCTATAAAAGCCAAGTTTTTCCATTCAAATTCCATGTATCTAAAAGTTTGTGCAATAAACCGTTGATCAATTCTTGCTAATCAAACCAATAAGCTGAAGCTTTGATTTTGAATAAATCGATCAACCATCAACCAGAGAGGATCTCTCACCAACCGTAGTCGATATTCTTCTTGAGGGCTTTTGTCGTTAGGAAGTTCCTAGAGAAAATACTCTGCAAACCTTCACAACAATAATTCTTGCATAGAGAAATGAGCCCCAATACTTTTTTTTTTTTATATTTCTCAAATCCCCACGCCACTTTGTGGGAATTAATATAATTTAAGAAAATATTTTCCTTTTCTTTACTTTGATTCTCACTCTAAAGTATTAAAGTCACTTTATTGTTATAAGAATTAAATACTCAAGTATAATAAAGTCGAAACATTATAACAAGCATTAATTTTAATAGATTACTTGGTTTGCTAAAGGCCTCGTGACACATTGAATCCTTAAACTAAGCAATTGAGTTAAATGTGATGCTAATAAACGAAGTTCACGCCCAAAATACATTCAAAAAATAATAATTATCTCCAAGAATTACGAAGTTCCTTGAATCATCTGATTAGCCTACGAGAACTCGATGGATAGGCTAATGCTCAACAGTTGGCTAAACTCATGAGGGGGACATTACACATTCTCTCCGAGAGAATGAAATAGGATGCATATCTAGTCTCGACAGGTTTCAACTCTTTTAGGGAAGCTCTTGAAGAGTGCATGTGGAGTGTGGTGGTTGCAAATAAATATCTGCACATCTCTAGCATCATTGACCACTTCTTTGATCCATTCAATCTTTCCCATGTCCTTGAGTGCATTATTCATGGCATGCACACAACAAGGAGTCCAACAAATATATCTCTAAGTTGTTTGAATGAATTTCCATGCAACTTTGCACACATGGGCTGCATCTATCACTACTTGGACCACATTTTGTGGCTCACTTCCTCAATAGCATCTTTGAGGATTTGAAACTGAAATTCAAGGGCACAAAAGTGGCACTTCCATAATCTTGTGCCCCTAGATGTTCCAGGCTTGCTCGGTAATTTTGTTGCAAATTGTTTCAAAGGAGAGTTACGATCAAAGGGACCCTTAGAATACTTTTCCAGTAATGTGGAGGGCCAATTAATACTTTCAGCTGCACTTGCCATGTAACTAGAGGTTTGGATTTCATCGGCATGACCACCCCTCTCAGTCTCAACGTCAGGTGCATGATCTGAATCAATACTTCCACTGTGAACCTCAACCTCATCCTCATTCATGTCATCAGAGCTCATTGCAACATTGCAATAAACATTATAAAATTTATAAGTTTATAATTCTAAAATTAAAATTCAAACTATCAAACAACATAATGGAAAGGATTAAGACACAATTTTTTTTTTTAGGTTTTCCTTACTTTAGATCACACAAAGCATAGAAGCAGAGGATACAATAATAAAAATCGTTGTTCTTAATCTTTGTCAACCAAGGATTTCATTTTTGTTTTCCTTGCGTCAAGTTGCACGAAGCATAGAAGCAGAGGATACACAAAAGTTTCAAGCTAGTTTGACAAACGTTAAATTAAAATTAAATTTTTAATGTTGAATCTTGATGACAATATGAACAATGAACAATGAACATTGTAGTGAATCATTGAATATGCACTTGCAGCCATGTCTATGAAATTATGAATAAATTAAAATTTGAAAATGAGACTAATAAAAAAACAAAAAAAATTCAATAAACAGTTTTAGAATCCTACCTTATGCTTGAAAAGTCCTTCCATGTTGGTGTAGAATCCCTCTTCTTCCTCTTCTTCTTGCACCTCACCTCTTTTGCACTTGCAAAACTTCAATCACACTTTTTCACTCCTTCACTCACTTTTTTGTTCCTCTTCAGCCTAGCTGTTGAAATGAGACTTTGACTAAAAATGAGGAATTTGAGTGTTTTGTAGAGTTTAGGAGGCATTACTAGGCCCATTGGCCATTAGGGTTTCGCCCATGACTTTGATTTCAAGAAAAAAAAGATTTTTTATTTTTTTCTTACCTTTTATGCTAACCGCCATGGGATACTTTTGGGCGTTGTTGGGCTGGTTGAGGAATGCCCGACCATCACTGAGACGTCCTAGTGTCCTTGCTGTCCCGACAGTGTCCCCAACATCGCAGTGGCAGTGGTGGGGCCGTAGGGGGTCGTCTCCTCGACGTCCCCATGTGTTGGGGACATTGTTGTCCCTGAAACGCCTGGATTTCAGGGGGGGACGTGACCCCGTGGTTCAGTGATAATATTACAAGTTAATAGTTAATATTAGTTATATCTAATATTGTATTATTTATAATTGATTATTAAATAACCATCCCTTTATACTAAAATTCATTTTCATGCCGACCATCCTAGCTGCTATAATTATATGAGGTTAATGGTTTCATGAATTAAGCTTGTTATTACAGGGGCTTTTTTCATAATATCACTTTGTTTGGCGTTAGTATTCTGATATCATCTTGCCTGCGGGTGGCTATATTGGCACATTCTGATATACATGAATGGTGCCGATGTAAGGTGCACCCGGCATCACAATTTACATCAATGGGTTTAAATGTCTTAGTTTTGAATTCATACTGCAACACAACCCAGTGAATTCCTACTGGCAGTCCAGCTACAAACACCCATTCTACTCATACCACTGAGTTATGAAAGTTAACTTCAGTTGTTGTCGTGGTGTCTATTGCATAAAACATAGCTTGGTGGAGAATATTGAAGCAGGGTGTGCTGGCTTTGCCTGCTACATTTGAGCCAGGTCACGATGTTGATGTGCCATAGCAGAAACTAGAATAGATTTCTGAGTTGTTGTCTTCAACATAGGAAACTAATTGAAAGTTCTACACAGAAAAGACATTTAGTTATTGTTGTGCTTTTCTTCCTAGTATAGTTCATAGTTGTATTTGCTTCTCGATTTTTTAGGATTGGAATATATCCTTAAAACTGGAAAATATTAGCTTTCACCTGTATTTAGAATTTAGGAGGTTATATATTGTACATGTAGTTTAATTCGGATGTTTTCCTTTGATCTGCATATCATTTTTTCATTCTTATTTGGAAAGCTTCATAGTTTACTTTTTTTTGGCAAGTACATGTTCTGTTTTTAAATTTTTATTATGCCAAGATGTGTAAGCTTACTCATGTGTATATTGAGCTGTTTCTCTTAAAATTGTGGTTTGTTAGTTAATTTGTGCCTTTGCAGATGAGGGGCCACCTGAAGGCTCGAATTGTCAAAATTTAATGAACAAAAGCCCCAAAATCTGAATTTAGGTTTTATATGTCAGATTTGATTATTCTTAAATGATACCATTTGGCATTGTGGTATGCATTTGATATATGTCTTGATTGCTAATAGGTTGAGTCTTTGCAAAGCATGATAAGGATTGTGGGTCTATCAGCTACCCTTCCAAATTATTTGGAGGTAAGCATTTTATGGTAACATTTGTGTTTGTAATGTTCAATGCCATGATGAAAATAATGAAAAAAATCTTGGATATTATCATTCATACCTTTAAGCTTGACTGATGCAGGTTGCACAATTTTTAAGGGTCAATCCAGACACAGGATTATTCTTTTTTGATTCTACTTACCGTCCTGTTCCACTGACACAACAATATATAGGTGTTAATGAACATAACTTCTCTGCTCGTAACAATCTTATGAATGAAATCTGTTATAATAAGGTATCCTTTGTCTCTGTTCTTCTTTATATAGTTTGTATGTATATCAATGTGCTGGAGGATGTTTGTTATTGACAGAATTGATCACTTTTGTCTCTTTTCAGGTTTTGGATGCACTGAAACATGATCATCAAGCAATGGTTTTTGTTCATTCGCGCAAAGATACTGGGAAAACTGCACGAATACTGGTGGGTGGTATATGGGATAATCTTGAAGCCTTGATATAATAAATTTGAATTTGAATTTAACATTTGCGCATAGTCTATGGATATTCATTTACGCCTAAATGGCCACTCATCTGCATTTGAAAATGTTGAAACTTTGTGAGTCCCCTTACTATCAATGACTCTTGTTTGATAAGGAAAATTTGAGATACAATAGGATGGTGCTTCATCTTTATACAAATGCCGAGGGTAGAATAATGAAATAATTTAAAGAACAAGAAAGATGGATTTCAACATTGTGGCCATCCTTGGACTGCACATACATTTGCATATACCTTGTATGTGCAATGCCCATCTAGAAAATGTGTCTAGGTTCCTAAACTGTTCATCCTGTGACTTTCTCTAAGGCCTATGTCTTAGATATATTAGGATCCTATTACTATTATTCCCTTTTGGGCTTTCCACTTAAATTGGTTATTTGATTGGGGCCTTTGTGGTGAGTATTAGAGAATCATGGAAGCAATACACAAAGCAAAGTTTCAGCCATGGCTGAGCACAATTGTTGAGCACTACCTCTCTTTGTTCTTCAACTGTTGGGAAGCAAAAAGGTTAGCTATCTAGGGATGTGAGAAATAGCCATCTCGTTATATGTAAACTACAGTGGAAAATCTACGGTTGGATACTTGATGGGATTCTAGGAAACAACTTTGTGATAGTAGAAAATTATGTCACTTGTTTCCTGTTAGCCATGATGGACAATAACATTGTGATGGTAGAAATTTATATCAGAAGGTACAATCAATAGCCTGAGTTGAGCTGGTAAGCAATCAAAAGCTGAAAGAATCAGTTTGCACATTTTGTCAACCTTCTCATAAACTGAAGTTAACAAGACACATTCTACTAATTGTGCCAAATGATATTTTACACTGGGACAATGGCAAGTATTGCCAGTGGATGACACAGCTAACTTATAACCGTATTTTTCGGGATTATATTTCTGGGAACTCAGCATGGAGTAAACTCTGGTTCTTAGGACATAGACTAAAGCCAAGCCCTTTTTTCTTGGAAAGCAATTGCCTGATCCAAGGTTTTGATTGGTGCAACATCAAAGATATCAATTGGTTTGATAAATTATTGTTGATGAAACTAAATTGGAAGCTTTATCTAGCACTACCATCCCCTTTGGAACAGATCATCAGTGCTAAATGTGACTGCACACAATTGAATCTTGATCTGTTCTGCAAATGTTGGGAAGCAAAAGGGTTAGCCATTTAAGGATAACAGAAATGGCCTCCTCGTAAGACCTAAACTATGGTGGAAACTCTATGGCGTATACTTGTTGGGATCCTAGAAAACAACTTTGTGATGGTAGAAAACTGTCTCATTCATTTTCTGTGAGCCATGATGGATAACAACTTTGTGATGGTTGAAATTTATATCAGAAGGTGCAATCAATAGGCTGATTGGAACTGTTAATCAATCAGAATTTGTAAGAATCAGTTTGCACATTTTGTCACCCTTCTCATAAACTGAATATAACAAGAGACACATTCTAGTAATTGCACCAAATGATATTTTACATTGGGACAATGGCAAGTATTGCCACTGCATTGACACAGTCTTGTAACAGTCTTCTCCGGGATTATGTTACTAGGAACATGGCATGGAGTAAACTCTGGTTCCTTAGGACTTAGACAAAAGCCAAGGCATTTTTGTGGTAAGTCACTATGGACTCTCCTATCTCATAACATAACATTCTCTTCAATTAGACTCATCTGCAGGCTGAGTCTATCCTAGTTTTCTGCACACTTTTGTGTGTTGGGCTATATGGCTTGAGAGTAATAAATGTAGCTTTGAAAGAACAAGTCTATCTTTAGGGCCTGATTGTTACAAAAATCGCAGTGAATACATCTTCAGTTACTAATGTGATGAACTTGGTTATATTTTGGCCCTGGAATGTACATTGGGAGTACACATTCCTGTACATTACTATATAATCCTTGCTTGTTACCCAGCTAATTCACTGTTCATCACACTCAACTTCAATGGTTAAAGTTTATGGAATCTTAGTGCAGCACTTGTAGGAAGAACACTTTGCTATTAAGAAGGATGTATTCTTCAAGTTTATGATGAACATGTTACTACCGATGCAATAAGTTTGAGTGCTGTTAAAGGGCCATCTTTGCATTCAACTCACACCAGGAATTTAAAAAAATTGAGTGTGATTAATATAGCCAGCAGTGTACCAGTATAGACAGAAGTACGGCAGTGCTGTATTACTAAGTAGTGTTGTATTGCCAGTTGCCTGTGTTGGCCCCTGATTAGGGATTGAATAGTTCAATATCTTCAGTCTTTTAACAGGCTTACTTTGACCATGTCAAAAGGTCCATTAATCAGCTAGATCGAATCTAGAGAGGGTTAAGTTTGTTCTCTTTGCTGAACAATATATATGTTGAATTTGGTGTCTCGCTTGGGAATGACCTAAAAACTATCTTTTCCTTTACCTTTTAGGTAAAATTAGGAAAGGGAGCAGCAGCTCACCTGGTTATGATCCAACAGATCAAAATCAAAATAAAGGAGACTCTGCATGTTCACTATTCAATATCTGAAACTGTATTATTTGGGATTTGCATCACAAGTATAGATATCATATGCAATAGAGCATGATGTGATCCATATATAATGTTTTAATATTTTCAGCACCAGCATTTCTTATGTTCATAAGTCTTTCTTGATGATTTATTTTTTCATCATCCCTTACTCAGTAGATACCTAGGTGAAATGCCCCCCTTTCACAGTGCAATATTGCTTGTATTCACTACCTGGAAAGCCATGTCACCCTTATGATTACCTCACTGCCCATCACCCTAAGTACATAAACAATTATTTGTCTTCTTAGGAATTAGTTATTCACCACTACTTCCAATACATTATACACCAGGATATGAACTTGTAGTACCTTTCATGTTTCAACCACATGCAACACCAGTAGCTTACGTGCCACCCTTTTAATTTTTTGCTGCTTAGTCGATGCTTTAAACTTACTTTTACAGTTTCTTATGATGTAAATTTGTTGAGGGTTTATGTGATAGCCATTTTTTTTTTTTATATTTATCGCTTCTTTGTATAAGAAATTGTGATCAATTTCTTCCTTATGTAAAGATGCAATGACAAGTTTTCAAATTAATATACAGTAAACGGAAAACAAGCATGACTGCCTTGCAAAGGGAGCCTAACTGCCTTGTAAATGGAGCCTATTTTAGTATATGTTACCTTGCTCATCTTTGATAGAATATATTGTTTCCAAAGCATGTAGCAAATTTTGTTGCTGTGCTCTTTAGTGACTATCATTGTGCCATCCCTTAGGGATTTACTATTCCGCAAACGATGTATCAACAACTTTTTCATAATCTCCTTAAGTGCACTTTTCTTATTGGTATTGATTTCCTCTACTAGGGTTTTTTCTTTTCAATGTTAGTTTCATTTTAGTTTGTAGGTCTTGTGAGCATTCTTATTGTCTGATTTTATTTCAAATTTTTGGTTATAACAAGCTGATTGGAATAGTTTTCTTTATTTCCATATGATCTACAAAGAAAGAAAGAAAGAAAGAAAGAAAGGAGAGGATAAAGAGAGGGATGGATAGTGAAGAGCACAAAGATATACTGAGAGGGGAGTTGGGGGGAGGGGGGGTGCGGCGGAGGGGTGAATTACTATATCAACAAACTTTTACCCTTTACAACCTTTATCAACTTCAAACTCTAACACAAAATCAACTATGCAAGAATATCACAATATGAACAAGTTGACACCAAGATTTTACGTGGAAACCCTTGCGGGATAAAACCACGGTACAAATAATGTACTTTATGAATTATATAAGTTTTTACTATGTTACCGGGTTCTTCTATTTTGCCTAGAGAACCCGCTCCGGGTGTGTTTGGGTATGGGAGTGGCCTGGGGAGTGCCTGGGAGGGCCCAGGCAGCCAAGGGTTCTTTGTGGGTCCTTCTTGGGCGCTCCCAAGCACTCCCAGGGTCCTCCCAGGCAAAAAATGTTAATTTGAATCATCCTTTTTTGTTGCAGTAGTTTGTGATCTGTTTTAGCTTGGGTTTTAAATTATTTCAAAGGTATTATTTCATTATCAGCTTCTTAAATGTTGCTTGTCAATTTAGTGGATTTATAAAATATTTATCTCAGTATAAACATTGACATTAATACAATATTGTAATAACTAGATGGTTTATTGTCAAATCCCTATTATCATTGTAAGTTTGTAATTGTAATAATCTTCATTTGAATCGTGACTTTAGACATATATGATATATGACATAATATTGAAATTTTGAACTATCAATTGGCATTTATCTTTATCACTACCATTGATCAATGATTCAATGATGAATTGATGACTGATGATTGATGAAGTATACTATATCATACTATCAAATGTATTTACAATTTTGTATATTTTTAATTTTCTGCATATATATATATATATATATACAGCCATACCCAAATGTACCGTATTTTAGGAAGAAAAAAATTGCCGTACTGGCATACCCGTGCCCGGTCCCGTACCAGAACCGGCAACTTAGAGTTCTTACAATGAATGTAGGCATCAACCTACAAAGAGCACCAACCCTTAATTCTAATTTAGTAGGCACCGACCTACAAGGAGCATCAACCTCTAATCCTATTTTAGTAGGCACCAACCTACAAGGAGCACCAACCCCTAATGTTTGTAGGCACCAACTTACTGGAGGCTCCAACCCCCACTTGCCAAGCACCAACTTAGCAAAGATAATAACTTAAAGAATAATACTCCACCTTCAATGTTGCTTCTCAACCGATGATGGACAATTCTGCTCAAACACTCTTCTTACAAATCTGGTATAATCTTCTCTATGGATTTGTCAAATATTCCTCCTTACAAACTTTGTCTTCTCCAATTGATGACAAACTCTTTCTATGCCTTCATCAAGATCTTCTTGTTAATGATATCTTCTTCACAAGCTTGATGCAATCATATATATCTTCCTCTTTAATTCAGCCCTTTGTCAAATCTGCTCATATATTCTTCACATATCTGATCTAACACTGTCTCTTGACTGCACAAAATCTGATTCAAAACCTATTACAAATCTCCACTAATTCCTTCTAATTTGATCTTCAAATGATCCACACTTTGCTGTAGCTTTCTTCTTCAAACTGTAGTAAACCCCTTCTCAAATCTGCTATAGATTGATCATAAATCTGCGAAAAGTATGATCACAAACTTATAGTATAACTCTGCTATAATACTCCTTATATCCTTCTCATCAAACTGCTCTCCTTATCGAATATACGTGATTGTCTTTGCTACACAACACACTTCCAGCACTCTGCAATTTAAATGATATTCACGGATTATATCTTTGCTTCTAGCGCACCTGATTGTGTTTTAAAGATCTAGCATTTATTCCACACACAACACTCCACACAACCTCTACATATTTATACCTTTTCTTTGATCCTTAAGATAGGCGTCCCTATTGAAGGAATGTGTCTATTGTTTAATAAAAAACAACTCTTCATAAGCTTGTGCCTCTTCCATACAAATCGTAACCTTTCATTAATATATTTCCTTAATAGATCTCAAGGATTGTACCACTTTGTTTACCAAACAGCACCTCTATATTCATGATTTATTTAATACAAGTCTTTGTCTAACATCCTTTTGTCTTTTATGGGCACCACTTTATTTGATCGAACATCTTCTAATATTCTTTAGAATTGTAGCCTTTTGTTTTAAAAGAAACTTTTAATCGCACCTCTTGATACATCTGATTTTTCTTTATGAAAACAAATCGAACCTTTTTAGTTTGTCTTTTTCTGACTTTTGTCCTTTCTTTATTTTGTCTTTTGTGATTTGTCTTTTTTTAACCTTTTTAATTTAATCTGTTTTCTTCTACCCAAAACGTGGCACTTCATTTGAAGAAATTAATTTAATTTAATCTGTTTTCTTCTTTTATTGAAGAAATTAAATCTGTTTTCTGACTTTTTAATTTAATCTGTTTTCTTCTTTTATTGAAGAAATTAAATGTGAAACTCCTTAACTTTACCTTGTCAATCGTTTCCTTCTTGAACAGAAATCTACAAAGTATTGTTTTGGCATCGATGATATGTCTCCAAGGTATCTATCATGCTCATTTGTTTATGTTTGAGACTTCTAGTCTTTCCTCTTCAGAACCGAAATAGTAGCATTCATACTCTTGAACATATGTAATGTCTTTTCCATAATTGTTCATGATCACTTATAACCTGAACAACTTCAACGCAAGACACATAGGTGCAGTTTCAGCAAGTAGCTAATATGGTTCCTCATCCCTCACAATAAATACAGTCCTCGTTGTATCATAGAAGAATGATTTCCATCTGTATCTCTATTTTCAGATTAAGCCCGATTTAATTCAAGAATTAGTCTTCACAAGAATGCTTCTTGTTAACTATATGTTCTCTACTATACTTGGATCTCTTCTTTGACATCAAAGGCAACTTCGTCTTCTCAACTTTGACATCAATGACAACATTTCCAACAGATAGATGGAGAGAGGAAGGGAGGAAATGCCCATGAATGACCAAAATTAGTCAAGAGGGAGTGGAACATATGATAGGTATAATACCAAATGACTAGGGAAAAGTGGGGCATTAGACATGAAGCAAATACAATAAAGCAAGAAAAGCAGGGAAAAAAATACACACAGGGGGTTAAACTAAAATTAGTAACCCAAAAATAGTACAAATATAAATAAATGCGTGTAGGGAAAGCCCGCAAAGCAGTGTCATTAGAACACCTAGGTTCGAAACCAAAATCCTTAGGTGTAAGTATTCTTGGACACATTGGAGGAGGCAATGATATTGTCATTGATCCTTGTGGGAGTACCCTTGAGGAAAGTCTAGGGCTAAGAGGTTCAGGCTGGAACTTTTACTAGGAGGAAAGTCTTATATTGAGCTTATTTTCTACTAAGAAATTTAAGGGAGGTTATACAATTACCAAGGTAAGCCCAATATAATTTTGGATCATAAGAAAACACAAACTTGTACTTGATTGGGTCTCCTATATAGATAGTAACATAAGCAACATCACATGTTAGTGCCTCATTTAGATGATATTGAAATCCCAAGCGTCTCAA
>VDFB02219191.1:0-15399 GCA_007258455.2 Sequoia sempervirens
CTTGTGTTGTCCAAATAGTGCAGTCCACTTTGTAGGACCTTCCATTTGTCTTCCCTTTTTGGGAATTCAATAAAAAAAAAATCATTTGAAAATGCCCTAGTTTGAACTTGGATACCCCATTTTTCAAAACACCACTTCCCAATACTAGCTACACTATGCCAGCCACCCCCCCATTTTAAAAGGACCCCTTTTTCCTTTAGATTACTTACTGTTGTTTTTACTCTTTCTTTGTTTAAATTCATAGAAATTTTTGAATGATTTAGGGTGGGTGATTTACCTGCTAGATCCACATATTGATGCAAAGGGCCCTCCTCATCAATTACCTTCTCTTTTCCTTTCCAGGTTTGCTTGTTCACATTTTTCTCCCCATTGTTTTGTTGCACCTATTATTAGATGTATCAGCCCTTGGGCTAATTTTTTCCCAAAACCACCCATGCCTGAGCCTCCCTACTCGCGTTCGATTCATGGTGCCATACTTGTTGAAATTTGAATTTTCCTACTTTCTTCCTCTCCCATTTTTTCTTCCATTGGGTCTCTATGAAGGACCACTTGATCTCACCCATGGGGGCTCAAATCTATTATCCCATCTTCTCTGTGCATACTTTGGTTGCCTTTCATAGCGACCCCTTCCCCGTGAGTCTCACTCACTGTACCATGGGTGGAATTTGTCCTCCCGTTCACCTCCTTTGAATACCCACTGCGGGGTATGAGTTATTTCCTTCACCCTTTGATCCACAACCAATTCATCCCTTGCTCGAGTTTCCAATTGGATTTCTGCCCATATCCTTCCACCGAGTTCACCCGCTCTTCTTCACTCTTCCTCGCATATTTTCACATACTCCATTTTTTTCAAAATTATGTCACTATTATTTGAATAACTAGAAGAATTTTATAGAAATATTTCCTTTATTTTTTATATTTAAATTTTGTGATGAGATGCTCTTTCAATGATCTTAAGAATATTGATATACTTCATATATAACCCATTTTCTTGAAGAACTTTAATAGATATAATTTTATTACTCAATATTATTCTCATCAATAGTCCTAAAGACTATTAGGATTAGGTGTGTCAAACACCTTGCAAGTCCTAATGTTTGAAATTTTTAATTATTCATTATTTTATTCTCTTTATGCCTTGACCATTTTGTAATTTGTAATTTATTTTTCAGTTTTAGAATCTACATGTGTAGAGATATATTTGTAAGAAAATATATTGTCATGAATGATATGTAAGAGAATCTATCACAAAGAAAGTGGTGTGAGAGATATTACGATACCTAAGAGCATGATTAAGAGAGTTTACAAAGTGGGCTAATAATTTTGACCCACTTGTGCATGTTATGACATGTAATAAAGGATTTTTTAAAGAAGGTAAATGAGAAAAAATAAATTGAGTGTGGATTGTATAGATTTTTACCATGGTATTTTTGGAATTTTTTTGGGCCCATGGTAATGCATTATGGTGGTTTTTGGGCCTCCATGAGTGTATATTGAGTGCTTGAGATGGATATAGAAGGGATGAGTTTTTACAAGGTTGTGTTATTCAATTTCTATTGGAGGAAGATGATGCTAATCTCCATGGATGCAAGAACCTAATATTATATTATAATAGGTTTATTATTTATAAATAATACATTGGTTTGGTGCTTTGGAGGTCATATTTTTCCTGAAAGGGTTTTCCTAAGGTATATATGTGTCATTCTCTTTCTTGTGGTTGATCTCCCTTCTTTCTCTTTCATTCTTTCTTTTTTATATGTTTTTTACATGTTAGGAAAATGTTGAAATTTAACTAGATATGAATAATGTGTTAATATGTTGGAAGGGTAATGTGGAATTGCTTGTAATGATTAATAATGTGTTAATATTTTATATTACTAACATATGTGTCACGATGTGAGCTCTGTGAACTGCTATATATAGGAGGGATCCCTCGTAGGTCGTATGGGGGTGCTAGGGAATTAATATTGTGAGGATGGGGATGTAAATGGGACCAGTATGGGATAGTCATAATCCATTCTCTGCTAGATCTTGTGTGTGATTATTTTCATACCTTCCCTCTTGGAGGCTAACCCCCTTAAATAAACAAGGGGAAGGTACTAGGAAATGTATGGAGGGGTCCTAGAGAGGGCCTTGAGACCAACTTTCCTAATATTATCATAATTACTCAGTGATGGAAGTTTCTTCAGTTTAATGATATGGAGTTTGGCACCATTCCTCCTCATAAATCCCATTCCCTGAATCATATGATATGGCAGTGTTGTGTTGATGGTGTATGTCTTGTACACAAATTTTGTGATGCTTATGGATTAACTATAGGAATTACTGTAATAAAGAGAAATGAATAATTGTTATTTTGTTGTGAAATTAATGACCTATTTGTCTAAGTAATCATGAGTGAAGTGTATATATATGTTTAGTATAGTCCTTAATCATATAAGTGATAGGTGAAGTAATGTGACATAAATCCTCTTTGGGTTGTGCTGTTTATAAAGTTTACCCTAATATTTTAGAATACTTTGGAAGATACTTTTATTTTCATACTTGGGAATTATTTCTCACATAAAGGATTATTACCAAGTTCTTGTTCTTACCCTCACTTTTGGGGACTTTTTCAGAGGAAGCCCAATCCTAGGGGGGAGAGTGTGAGACCTTATCTCTTGTGGTCTTGTTGATCCTGTTGGTCATTGATGGTTTATGTCCTATAGTTTATGTTCTTTTATGTTAGATAATACACATGAGTTATGGTTGTTTCTATACCATGAAGATGTTCATATTCTTATTTAATCGTATCTAATGGTTGTTGTGTTTTCTTATGATAGCCAGATGAATTCCATTCCTTGTCTACGTAAGTATGCAATGATCAAGATTCTTAGTTATTGTACCTAATATTATTATGGATGTGAGTAGGTGTGATTATAAAGATGATTATTGATATTCAATGTTTACTTATAGTAGTATGCATTATAAGTTAAATAGACTATTGGCATAAGCGATGATATTTTGATAATAGATAGTATGCTCAATTGTTGCTTCACTCTAATAAGCATCATGTGAGGAGGGTGTGTTAAATTATGTTACTTGTGTAGATGGGTGGATTTACATTTATAATTAATTTTTATTCTTGGAATTTTATTTTCCATATGCCATTTGTTTTAATTATTAATCATGAGTAATACTAACACTCTTTCCTGGTTGAGTAAACATGTAAAAATTGGCCAATGATAATCAAGGGTCACATAGCTACTTCCTTTATTAATCCTTGTGAATTTTTGGTCTTGTCAAGTGTAACGCCCTGCCACACAACCCTAGGGGAAGTTGCAATTTACTACACAAACGTACTATTTTTTCTTTTGTTTAAGTACAATTAACATGCAAGTTCACTACCCATTGCCAACAACCCCTAAGGTTATGAGATTGATATTACTTTAAAACCCAAACAAGGAACATGAATTGAAAACATAACATTTAGTGCCAATAATTTACGTACACATTACATTCCATACATGATAAATTACATTTCAGAGCATACAGAATGCATGTTCCGAAATAGCACAATGAATTTAACAATAATAATATTACAGCTCTCATTTGAATAGGGTGAGTAATAAACGATTACAGAGTACATATTCCACCTGGAGAGTAACAATTGAGGGGTAAATAAATTACAATATCAAGTGAAATGAATAAAGCATGGAAATGGCTGGATTTCTTGGCTTACTCATTTTGATGCTCGTCCACTGAAACAAAGGAAGAAGGCCAATGGATTAAAGATTGCAAATTCACACCCAGCCATGTGATCACATGAGAGCTCCTCCCATGCTAGGAGATAGTAACAAGGAATCCTACTTACAAGGGCCAAAATCACACTACAGACACGGGGCTAACTCACGCTGGCCCAACCAATCCATAATCCCCACACACCCATGAATAACACAGTACAACTCTAACATCGGCGGCAGGTAAGGTGGCTGAGGGCTAAGCAGAGTTAGAGTATGTTAAAGAAACCATACACACAAAATCAAATTTTTGTTAGCCATTAGAATGTCATCACAAGGCTGGGCAGCGGGATATCTCGGGAATCTTCATGAGCTCGACCCCACTATGGGTTACATCTAATGGCCTCAGCAGAATCCCAACACCCAGCACTCACTCATGCAGAATCAAATACCTCTCGTAAAGACTAGATAGATGACCTTTCCATTCTAGGCCTTCCCACTCATCCCAAGCCTATACTAGCACTTGTGTCTATGAGTGAGGCTAAATTATCTTGATTAATGTGAAATACTACCTAAACTTCTAAGTATATTGTTTTAGTTATCACTTGATTAAACCACCTTCAAAGGTTACCCAGTTTACCTCTTTGGGCTCTGGCGCCTAACAGAAGCCACTCTTCTACTTGACAACACATACAAACCAATCACCAAGGGAATCCCAAGTGCATACTAACAAGATAAAACCACGCCAACTCTAGGCGGAACATATAATGAAAACTCACTCCAAACACTGGAGGCAACAAAACACATAATCCACTCCTTCCAAAGGAGACACAAACCACATAAACCACTCCTAATCCAAGGAGACACAAACCACATAACCCACTCCTAATCCAAAGGAGGCACAAAATCACATAATCCCTCCCTAATCAGGGAGACACAAAACCATCCGTTAAGTGAAAACAGGTGAACAACAAGATACAACTTCCTCCGCCCTACCCACTTAGGGTGATCCATAATAGTGGTTTACAATTTTGGCCAAATGGACAACTGAGAATTATTTTAACTAAATCTTCACATTCAGAGGCACCTATATGCATTTCATGAGTGAAATTTGAAGATGGTGCAAATAAGTCTCATCAAATTTTTGTTTGTAGATTCACAAAAAGTGTTTTTCAAATTTTGGAATCAAATTGCCTTCTTTTCCATCTCCACAAAATTGATTTTTGGGGAAAACAACATTTTAAAAGTGGCCTGCCATTGCATAGTATAATTTTTTCCATGAAGGATAAAATTCTAATTCTTTCAAATTTAGATTTGTAACTCTGATATCTAGTGCTTCCACTTGGTTAGATAGTTTTTTATTGAATATTTTTTCCTTAATTAAGTTTCAAAGTTAAACAAATTACAATTCAGACACAGCACAACTGTATAACGTGTAACTTTTTTTGTATATGTCAAAATTTAATTTAATTTTTTTTGTTGGATCCAGGACTTTCACAATATCACAGTTACTCATGTTTTAATTTTTTTTTTTGATAATGTTATATATTCAACTAATTTTAATTTTTTTGATGAAAAACCTATGTTTAATAAAACTTAAAAACAAATGCATATAAAACAAAACATGGAATTATATTCATTGGATAGCTTGTTAAGAGGTACTTATAATCATTTGAGAGCCAAATTTTAAATGAATTCATTTTTGATCTAAGCTAAATCAAAGTTATTTTTATCCAGCATTTTGATAAGGTGTAAAGGTAGCATTTTATAGGTAACATGTTTAAAACTAGCAAGGTTCTATCAGGGGGTTTGATCTAAGGTGATTTGAGTCAAAACCCTCTTCAATTGGAATCCTTAAAGAGTGGAACTTTAAAGGCTTAAATCATTATATTTCTAAAAATATGTGATTTTAGCTAAAATAGTTCTCATAAATTGTAAACCACTATTGTGTGACAAAAGTGATACAGCGGTTGACTAACATGATACAACAAGCCCAAAGTTAAACCCCTTTTGGAAGACTTAACAACCCTTCTAATCAACTTCCCCAAAGTGAAAATAAAAGAAGTGCACATTCAAGAAGGGAAATCAAACAAGAATTAAATCTATATTTGGATTTCCTAAATCCACTTCCTTCATTTAACATTCAGTAATTTATTGCCTTAATAAAACTTGACTTAATAACGTCTCTTTCAGACAAAAGATGAAATTTAAACCATATGTTCAATTCCTTAATTGCTTTTAAATAACAATAAAATAAAACAGTTTCAATAAATCATTTCTTCTTTTGAAATAATAATAATAATAATAACTATTTCTTCTTTTCAAAATAAATCATTTCAAAAAAATAATTAATTCCTTTTGCCCAACATCAAGAATGAGAGAGATCATGACGAAGGGACAAGTTAGGCAAATTATTATCCTACTTTAGGATTTCCTAGATCCAAGCAAGGCGATAACATATTGCATGTAATCAAATAAAATAATTAACATTATTTGCAACTACTGAAAAGTAATTAAAATTACATTGGCAACGTTAAGGAACTTAAAATAATAATTTAATTATGTTTTCTCCAATTACACATAATAATAAAAATCATCTTTTTAAATAAATCCATTTATTATAAAGTCAATTTTATTTCAATCTATGATAATAGAATAATCATTTTAAAATCCACATATTTAAATATTTAAATATCATTTAAATATATGTCTTAAAAAAATACCATTTTATATATTCCAACTAATTAAAATAAATTCCCATTATTTAAAATATATAATATATATATATATATATATATTTTATATATAATATATATATAAATATATTATATATATAAATATATTATATATATAATATATATATATATTATATATGTTATAATATATATATTATATGTTATAATATATATATATATTATATAATATATAATATAAAATGGAATTATAAAAAAATAAAATTAAATAAAGTTAAAAGTGAATTTAGTGTACATTACAGACCCCAAAGGAGGTGTGACCATGGGGCTGGCCAGGTCTCCCTATGGAGAGCTTGACAACATACAACAAAGCCACTTCATTGGAGGTGGGGAACATGTAATACATGAAGAACACCTCCCCAAAGCACAAATTTTATTTATTTTTTATTTCCATTTTTATTTTAAATAAAAAGAAAATAAAAACAAACCTCCACAGCTCTCAGAATTTTACCAAAAAAAAAAAAGAAATATTGTAATTTTTTTTAAGAAAACAACATTTCGGAATGAACAAAGAAATATATTTATAAAATATGTATGTATATGTACTTATAACAAAAGTATATATATCACAGGACATATTTATAAACTATACCTAAATTCCATTCTAGGTCCCAAATTACATTTTGCAACTTTTTCTCACTGGAATTTTTTTTTACAATAAAATTGATTTTTCAAACACAATATCCTGGTTTCAATTTCAATTTTGTTTCATTAAATTTTCTATTGTTAAAATTGAAGATTTTTGTTGCAAGTTTTGTTTTTCTACAAAAAAAATCTAAATTTCTTCAAGATTTCAACTGGGTTTTCAAGAATGATAGCAACAAGTTTTCAAAACAAAAAACCAGATTTTCAAAACAATAAAAGAAACAAGAAAAACCTGTTTGAAGCTTGAAGGAGAATTTGGTGTTGAGTTGCAAATCCAATCTTTCAAAAACCTTTTCAAATCTTCACTCCAATTCCAAGTGCATCCACAACAAGAGAAAATCCTTTCCTTCTTCCTCACAACCAAATTTTCAAGAATGAACTCTCCTTCTATTTTTCCCCAAATTTGGTCAATATACCCTAAAATATTTCATCCACCATAGTTATTGCTCCTCTATCTATTTTGGATATATATATATATATTTTAATTTTTAAAACAAAACAGATTTCTTTCAACATGACTTTATTTCTTTATTTCATTTTTTTTATTTCTATTTCAAATGAATTTAAATGCTTTTAAACATTTTCATTTCCAAAATGAATTTAACTTTAAAAATCTTCTTTTCAAAACTTTAACACTTTTTTTAAAATTTTCATTTCAAAAAGAATTTAACAATTATAATTTCCAAAATGAATAACTTGATTTAATTCCACACAGTTAATTTAAATAATCCATAAAATAAATCTAATCCAAGAGTAGATTATTTTATTAATTAAATTAAATTAATTAATAAATTAAGTAACATTTCTAACACTACAACTAGATTCATTTAAAAAACAACCGAAATACAAAAAGCCATTTATTTACCTTTTTCAACTTGAAATTAAATAAATCAAGGAGAGATGAACAACAAATAAGCAACTTAGCCCGACTAACACCTGATGACACACTATGACTAGGGTGATGACTTGACACAGAAAACCTAGCTACTATCTCCCAATTGAATATCGTTGGCCAATAGACACGCTCAAACCTGTGAAACCAGGTGGATTCGATGTCTCGTACCTATCAACCTGTGAACAAAGAGCATATCCAACGTGCATATACATAACATAATAAAACACACCGTGAAGAAGAAATCTCAAAATTACAAGGCACTCGCAAGCAAGTGATGCGATCTCATCCCCTTCGCCAATACACTCATCGTAGACTGATAGTTCCATCATAAACAAATATCTCATGCAATAACATGTTACAATAACTGATCATCATTACACCAATTAAAACATGTCAAATAAAGCATCAAATAAGATACATCACATCACACCAATAGACTATCGCTCTATGAATAGCGATCAAATAACACACACATGATAAAGTATCTCAATAACCAAAAAGCACATCAAAGCAAACAAGGACACATTGTCTATCCAGAAAGAAAAACAGAGGGGTATTACATCAAGGATATGTGATTTAACCTTATTTTATGTGGTAGGGGTTGTGCGTATGTGAGAGTTTGTTTCATTAGCCACCTTGATTCAACTTATTTATATGATCACTTATTTTATGTTTTATGAAGTCCTTATGTGGTATTAATTTTTGAAAAAGTTTCCTAGGTGGTAGGTCTATGGGTTAGGGGTATTTTTATCCCATAAAACCCCTTTTATAAAGTCTAGAGCCCACTCTAATTACCCACTTATAAAAAGTGGCGAAAATTGGAATTGGTTGGGTGGTTGGGAAGTTATGGAGAGCTAGTTGCGTTTCCTCCTATTTATTCTTTCCCCTTGAGAAGGGAAGGTGCTTCTCTCTTTTTTCTTGGGTTTTACTTTTGTTCTTTGGATGCTTTCTCCTTTTGGGAAGGAGAATTATTGGTGGAGAAAGAGGAGAGGTTGGGAGAGGAAGAATGGAGAAGGAGAGGCTACCACTTTTTGGATTTACACTCAGTTTGATAAGGTGTACCCCTTTGTAGATCTTTGTTTGAGATGTAAAGGAATGTTGTTTATGTTTTGAATTTTATGTTCAACTTAATGCTAGATTCCTTTGGGGTATTTTTTGAAATTGTGTGCTTAGTTTTTCCTTGTTGGAGTTCCATCTTGTTTTGGTATCTCTTTATGTGTTAGGGTGATGAATTATAGTATGTGTATTGGTATTGTGCATAGTATATTGTGAAATTTGTTTAAGGAACCCTTGTGAATAGTGGTGGTGTCTATAACGAAAAGCTATGTGAACCTTAGAGCTTGGGGGTGGATTGAATAACAATCCTATGGTTGGGAGGAGAGCTTTTTGGCCATGATATATATATATATATATTGTGTTGAATTTCATTTTTAGGTTATATATATGTTGGAGTTGAAGCAATTTGAAAAGTTTTTCAATTTTAAGTTTCAAGGGAATAGTTAATTAGCATTGTGAGTTAAAGGAATTTCAAGTTTCCATGAGTGGATCTTATGGGAATACAACTATGTTACCTATGGTTAATGTTTCAAGTTTATAAATGTGTATGCCATATAAAACTAGTTGAGAAAACTAAAAAAAATAGACATTATTCTTTGTTGAATGAAAATAGGTCCTAAAGAAATTGATTGAGGAATTCCATGTACTAATAATGTAAGGAGTTCATTGTAGAAATTCTTTGTTTTCTTAGCAGTTGTGTGGATTAGGATTCTCAATTTGGAATTTGAAAACATGAAATGTTAAGCTATATTGCGAATAGGCTAAATTGGAGCATGTTGTTATGGTTGTAATTTAAGGTTGAAAGATTGTTCTTCAAATCCAATCCCTTAGTTTTGAAGATAACTTAAAGAAAGGACTAAGTATTGAGATATATCAAACAACAACTTGTGAAATGGAACAAGGAATTTTTTAAAAATTTCTTTCACCAGAAAGATGTAGTGCGAAAGGAATTGGAAACTGTGCATGAATATATTATTCAAATCCAATCCCTTAGTTTTGAAGATAACTTAAAGAAAGGAATAAGTATTGAGATATATCAAACAACTTGTAAAATGGAACAAGGAAGTTTTTAAAAATTTCTTTCACCAGAAAGAGGTAGTGCGAAAGGAATTGGAAATTGTGCATGAATAGATTATTCAACACAGCTTGGATGTGAATTTATATGAAAAATAAAATAGGTTGCAAGATGAATGGGAAGAACAGTGTGCAAGAGAGGAAGCTTACTAGAGGCAAAAATCAAGGGAATTATGATTAAGGGAGGGTGACTGGAATACTAAGTATTTCCATGCCTGCACTCAGATTAAAAGGGATATTAAGGTTGTCCAATTTGTATAAGAGATCCCATCAGGTAATTACCTCACTAAGGAAGAAGATATAAGAAGAGAATGTGTCAAATTTTTCTCAGATCTCTTATCAACACCATAGGACAAAAGTGTTCAAAATGATAAGGATAAGGAGGAATTACTAGATTCAATTCTGAAACTAGTTACTACAAAGGAAAATGAAGATCTATTGAGAACATTCACATTGGAGGAACTCAAAAAAGTTATCTTTATTTGTCTCTTGAAAAAGCCCCTGGACCAAATGGATTTACAGCTCTATTCTTTCAAAAATGTTGGGGCATTTTATGTTTTGATCTTTTATGGGAAATTGAAGAATCCAGAAGAACAAGGTCTTTACTTAAACAATTCAACATAACAAAAATAGTTATCATTCCCAAAGTTAAAGACCCAAAATCATTTGTGGAATATAGGCCTATATCCCTATGCAATACAATCTACAAAATTTTCTCCAAGGAAATTTATTTAAGGCTACAACCTATTAACCCAAGGATTATTTCTCAAGAACAAGGGGGTATATCCCTATGCAATACAATCTACAAAATCTTCTCCAAGGCAATTTATTTAAGGCTGCAACCTATTAAGCCGAGGATTATTTCTCAAGAACAGGGGGTTTTTTCCTGGCAAAGAGACATATGAAGGAGCTATTGTAGCTCATGAGACTTTACATTCAATTTTAGTTAACAAAATCCCTTCTATCATTATCAAGTTAGATATGATGAAGGCCTATGACAAGGTCAACTGGAAATTTTTTAAAAATGTGCTGCTAAAGTTTGGGTTTAGTGCAAAATGGTGCAGATGGATAATAGCATACCTCTCAGGGGATAAATTTTCAATTATTCTTAATGGATCTCCCAAAAGTTTCTTTAGTGCATCACAAGGGGTGTGGCAAGGGGATCCACTTTCACCCTTTTTATTTATAATAATGTCTGATGCATTGAGCAGATTTATCATCTAAAAACATTCTCAAGGGCTATGGAAAGGGATCCAAATTGAAAACACAGATTTAGTAGTTACACACTCTCTTTTTGCTAATGACAAAAACTTATTTTGAAAATCAACGCTAGCAGAAGCAAATCAGATCAAAGAAGTGTTAAATAAATACTCATTAGCATCAGGTCAAAGGATAAATGCTTCAAAATCAAAAATTTATATCCTCAACACAAGTGAGGACACTGAAAAGAAGATAGTTAAGACTCTTTGATTTCAAAAAACTTTTTTACCATGCTCATATCTAGGGATTACCTTCTTTCCAGGACCAAACAAAGCAATGTATTTGGTGAAAGTAATAGAAAGGCTCAAGAGAGTCAAAGATCTTGATATGGAAGGCCAGGTGGTTGTCTCTTGTTGGGAGAATATTATTGGTAAAGGTTGTTTTATCTTCTATACCTAATTATTATCTTGTAGTCCTTAAGGCACCTAAATCTGTCATTGTAGAAATTGAGAGTGATTAGAAGTTTTATTTGGAAAGGAAACATAGATGAACAAAAGAAGGTGCCTCTAATTTCCCTTGAGGCCATGACATGTGACAAAGATCAAGGTGGAGTAGGTATCCTAAATCTTTAGAAAAGGAATAAATCATTTGGTACAAAGCTCGCTTAGAAAATGTATGTTAATCAAAAGGCCAAATGGTGTAAAATCTTGCAAGGAAAATACTTGGACAACATGGATCCTTCAAGAGTATTTACTGTTCCTAATCCTCCAAAAGGATCAACTATATGGAACTTTCTGACCTTGTGTAGAAATTTAATTGTTTCATACATTTCCTAGGAAGTAAATGATGGTCAAAGCATACAATTCTAGTTGGACTCCTAGAATGGGTACCCACCTTTGCAAAATAATCCTAATCTAGTCCAAATTATGGAAGTTTTGAAGGAAGCTTGGGGGGAAAATTTGTTGGATTATGTTCAATCAATTGATTCCATATTAGGTAAAGTAACCTGGAAAGAAATATTTGATCCTTTTTTAACTAGCCAGTAGAGTAGAATATTACAAAAAATTTAAAGGGTCGAGTGGCCTATATATCTTCAAATTCGTACAAATTGGTTTGGGCACCTTCAAGGGATGGAAATTATATGGTCAAACAAGGTTGCAAGGCCTTAAGCCACAACTCAGGTCATCTATCTCCCCAAAGGCCTTATTCCTTTTGTTGGGATAGTAAATTTTTACCCAAGGTAGGGAGTTTCACTTGGTTGGCTCTGAGAAAGTGAATATTAACTAGTGATCGGTTAGTAAAGCTAAAAATAATTGAACCTTTTATGTGCTTGTTATGCAATGAGGAATTTGAAGAGGTAGATCACTTGTTTGTGAGATGTAAATTTGTGTAGAAAAGTTGGGTTTTTGTTCTCAATAAGCTTAATTTCTTCACCCCTCTACCAAATTCTTTATGGGACTTGTTTCCAAGTTGGCCATTGCTATTCAAGTCCTCTTTTTTTGCATGTATATGGAGAGTGGTCCCAACATTAGCTGTATGGAATTTATGGTGGGAGTGTAATTTGCACATTTTTAGAAAGGTAGTTCATCAAGTGATGTTGTAATCATAAAAATAGAAAAGGAAATATTTGAGACAGTAAATGCAAGTTTTCAAGAGCATAAAGGTATTAGTCAACATTTACAAATTGGGATAATCTCATATTGCAAAATTGGAAACATTTGAAGTTGCCTTTCCTAGGTAGTCTCTTGTAGTCAAAGGCAGTGAAGTGTAATAGGAAAAATGTTAGTTGGAAAGCACCTCAAGATGGTTTCATAAAGTTAAACTTTGATGGGGCATCAAAAGGGAACCTAGGAGAGTCAAGGGTAGGCATTTGTTTATGTGATTCAAGAGGTAAGGTATTAGCACTTAGTTCAAAATATCTCAACAGAGGATCTAAAAATTTAGTGGAATCAAAAGCATTGCTAATAGGCTTAGAAATTGCATTAAGAATTGGTGTTACATAGTTACACATTGAAGGAGATTCACTATTGATAATCAATGATTGTAAAGGGAAAAATATTCAAAATTGGAGTATTAAATACATCCTTCAATGAGTTTGGGATCTGCTTGATAAATTTCAAAATTACCAAATCACCCATATGTACAGAGAAGGTAATAGCTTAGTAGATTACTTAGCCAACATGGGAAGTAACATGCAAGAGATTTTGTTAATAAAAGATCTATCTCAACTTAAGGATTTTCCACAATTGATGGAAATTATCCAGAAAGATGCCTTGGTTTTAAATGGAGAATCATCCTGAAGGATAACCTACAGTCATTCAAATTTTGATAATGATTGGGTGCAAATATTGTCATAGATTATAATATGCATTGAATGTTAGGGATCATAAAAATTTAAGGGAACAAATGGATATATTGCGTTAAATATAAACAAAATATAACATGTATCAAGACACAATCATTTCCCACATGGAAATTTTTGCTTCATTTGATTAATGAAGTACGATCCCATTTTATCAATGTTCGGATTTGGAAACGAATTCCTAAGGTCGTCTTGGTGTTATCTGAACGAGTACTATAGACCTTTCTATTTACAATCGGGAGATATCTAAATGAGCTTTCCAAAGTTAGCAACAAAGATGATAGTTGATTAATCACCTCATCCAACATGCATCGGTAATGGGACGCCTTTGGTTCATGTGATCATCACATCCTCATGTTAGACATGAGCTGGGAAAGGATGATCTCATGCGAGCGAAGACAAATTTTTATTTTTCCTAACCTTGTTTGGATTTTGCAAGCGATTAATCGTACCCAACACTGTTGATAATGATGATAATGTAATCTTGGTGACAAATTTTTTTTTTTAAACCTTGAGGCAGAGCCTACCTAAAATCATGATTATCTCACCTGGGTGATGTCTCATCAATTCAAGCGTGTGAAGGAATTTTATTAATTCCAGTTTGGCTCATTTTTCTCACAAATTTCAAGCTCACCAGCAGCCAAATAGTTTCAAAAAGGGAATGAAAATTCAAGATTCTTCAAAAGACGAGGGTGAACTCAATATCTATAGAATTTGTGGAAAAGGAACGATGGAACACCTGCCACGTAACCAAAGAGTTTTTATTTCAATTGAAGAATGGGAGCGTCCGTTCTCAGAAACGATTGGAGATTTACAACTAGCACAAGTATTTAAATCCCACTGCTATCAATAGAGGAAAAGTGTTTTTTGAATCATTGGAGAAGAAGTTCTCAACCCACAAGCTCTTTGGGCCATATTTCCTTCTCAATTGGTCTTGATTTTTCTATCTATTTCCTATGATTTGCTTCAATCTTATCCTGGCCTACAATTAATAGCTTCAAAAGTGGTTAAAGATGTCTTTCTACAAGAGGATAAGTTGCTCAAAGGTGTTTAAGCGTACGAGTTTTGGAAAGGTCAGGGAAGAGTTGGCGGACTTTTTCCTCAGCATTTTCTCCTCAATGGAAACATTTGCATCTTTGTGCTTGATGCTATTAAAAATACCCTGGAGATGCGTAGTTTCTACTATCTACAGTCGTCTCTTGAAGGACATAGGGTGATGATTAGTGGGGATCTCGTAGATGACATCAGAAGGAGGAATAATGTTGTTCTCACTTTTCTCAACCATGTTCACCCCAAGCCAATCATTGGGTGGCAGTCTCCTCCTCCATCACCTCGTATGACTCTGTTTGTGGTAATCTAAGATCGAGCAAGCTCTTCTTCTCCTCTAGAATAGCAAGTCATTCCAAATCTTAACTTACCTCTACAATAAAATGACCAAGGCAATGAGGATCAAGAAATTGAAGAAAATCAAGGTGAAAATAAAATTGTAGAAATGGAAGAATAAGTTTTTTGTAAAGGGCTGATGAAAGGAAATTGATATCCTGCTAAGTATGGGTTTATCCTGCATTTGAGTTTAGACATATATTGTAGTGTTCAAAAATCTTGATGGCTCGCCATTTTGATCTTGTAAATCCAAGCTATGGGTCCCTATTATTGGGGTAATTTTGTAAGAATTTTGTATCTAATCGAGCTACA
>VDFB02219193.1:0-17309 GCA_007258455.2 Sequoia sempervirens
TTTTGCCAAATGAATGAAATGAGGTTGCTTTTAAGGTTGGGGAGATAATATAAGACAAAAACAAAAAAATAACTTAAACTTTAATTTTGTGTTTTTTTATTGCCTTTTTCACTTGCTGCTGTCGGCCACGTCCAAGGCTCAGGACTATCCTGGACGCGGTGCGTCCGGTGAGTCTGGCCTGGACGCGGCTAGACTCGGCCGCGTCCGAGTCCGGGCTCCCTAGACTCGGCCACGTCCGAGTCCGGGCTCCCAGGACTCGGCCAAGGGTGCTCGGCTCAGGACTCGCCATTAGAGTACCTAATTTTCCTTGAAAGTGAATCTTCTAAATGCTGCATTTTCCGAAGGATCTTATAATGTGTTTCTTCAATCTCTTCGCATGCCTATTTATTCTTAAACAACCCTGCCATGAGGACCTACCTCGCTGTTCAAATTGAAAACCAATTCCAAACTGAAGTTTACACAACTTTATTTCACCCAATAGGCTGGTAGGAACCTGGCTTTGATACCATTGAAATATCTCCAATAGGAGATAATGCAAAATTTTGATTTTTTTAAACTTTTGATTTCTGCCCTAATTTCTGATTTTCAAAATTCTGCTAAAACCCTAATGTCTGATTTTCTGATTTTTATTTTCAGACTGATCAAACACTTATAACAGCCAATATATAATATCAAAACACATCAAATATTATGCTCAAATGATTTGCTTAATATCAGAGACGAAATACAACATGAAATGCACAATATAGGAACAATAATTGCATTCAATGAGTCTGAAATTCTGAAGATAACTTGGCTGTCATAAATCAGGATGTAGAAGTCTGAAAGTACATCAATACATGGGCAAAAACATAACCAACATGCCCAGAAATACTGCTGTCTAAAATCAGATTAAAACCCTAGGGTTTATACATACTAAATTATGGCAAAATAACCTTCAAAAGGTGGAATCACCCTCGAAGAGTGTGGCGCCTAGGTTAGGGCATGAAACCCTAATGCAAAAGATTGCCAACACACCAAAAATTGCTCCAAAAAGATGCGCCTAGGTCTGCTCCGAATTAGCTAGGGTTTGCTGCTCCAAAGTTGTAAAAATATCACCGCAACAATCTCCAAAAAGCAAGTGAACCCTTCCCAAGTGTGGTGCACCAATATAGGGTGAAACCCTAATGACAAGAATGGTTTCAAAATGCCACCTTCGACTTCTCCAATACTGATTTCAATATCTGAATAGTTAAAAAGACTTCAAAAACCAAACCCTAGATGGGTGAATCCTCCATGGCAAGCACTTAGGGTTTGCTGTTACAAATTTATGAAATAACCTTCCAAAATGGATGCTCAAATCTGCTCCAAGGATGGCGCTCCAACTTAGGGAAAAACCTTAATGAATTCCCTTAGGGTTTGGAAACCCTAAATAGCTGAAACAACCTCCTTCAAGTCTGAAATACAAATCTGAATATGCAATCAGGTTCTTCTCAAAAAGTTGCCAATGAAGCACAAGTAGGTTTCCATGATGAAACCTCCACAAGGATGAGCTAGGGTTTCGTCCAACTCATCATATTCCTAGGGTTTTTGTCCTTGGAATGAAAACCAACAATATTGCAGCTAGCTGAGATAATTCTCAAGAGGAAATGAAATATCAAATGGAATGAATGAAATGACTCCAAAGTCTTCTATTTATAGCCACCTTTTCTCCCTCACTTGGCCAACATAATTCTAGTTGCTTTTGTCCTTTTCCTTGGTTGCCTTAATCTCCATTTTTTTTATAACTTTTCAATTCCACAAGTGGCCACCCAACTTTAGTGCAATAAAATAATATTTTATTGCTTTTTACTTAAATATTCCATTTTAATGTAATTTCACCTCATAAAAAGTGGCGTCCCACAAAAAGGAATAAACTATTAATTTAATTGCCTTTATAATTTCACTATTCCTTTTTAAAGCGAGTTCACCAAAATAACTCTAGAAAGTAATATAAGTTAAGCCAATAATGAATTGTCTTCACCCATTCATCTTCAACCAACTGAAAAGTCATTTTTTCCACTTTGGCTCAACCTGGCATTCCCTAACCACTTGATTTAGCCTACGGGAATGAAGAATAGGCTAATTGGATCATGATAGGTGATTACTCGAAAAAAGAGGACATTACATCCTTTATTGAATGTATAAACTGAATACAATCTGCTGGTTACAACTGAGTGCATTTGCCAAGACTCTTGGCTTACATCTGATCATGAATGAATGCCTCTACAAACTATGCAACTTCAGCCACTATATGGCAGTGACCTAGACGAGGCAATGTAGTCAAACTAAATCATACTAATATGCATCAATAATATGCAATGAGGAACCTGGAATGTGATGACGGTCTGCTGATTGAAGTACTTGATGGTGCGCTCCAATATATGTTTTCAACATGCCACGATTCTTCCCTATGCTGCTGCGATCTGTATGTCCATGATTTTTACTTCACAAGATGATGCCAAAGATGCCTATAAAGGCTGCAATCTCCTTCTAATCAGTCCTCAATTTTTATTATGAAATGATGCTGCCAAATCATGACCTTAATGATTGTGAAATCCCCATAGCAATGACCAAACCAAACTGGTTGCCAAATCGTCCCTCCACAAATAATATTGAACGATGCTTAATAAATCGTCTTCTTTCCAAGTCAATGCCAAACCAACTGAAAGTGTTCCTCAAATCGACGCCCTCACAATCTGAAAATGATCTTCAATGATAGCACGAACTGAAAAATGTCTTCAAAACCCTTTTCGAACAACTTCACAATTAAGCTCAATATTGACTCCTGGATGAAGCCAATCTCGCAGGCAATCCTTCAGAAGATCTTTCAAAACCTTAGGTATGCGAAATCAATGAGAGGTTTCGTTCTTAATGATTAAGAATTGTAGAAATTGCAGAAACCCTAGGTTTCTTCCTCTCCACAACGAAAAAACTTCAAAAGCCAAATATCAAAATTTTGGATGAAAACAATAGCCTTCGTTGATCCCTTTTATAATCTCTCAAGAGGAAGAAGTCGACCCTCTAGAAGCTTCTTTTCAATCAATTAAAGTAATATTAAATGTGCATTTAAACTTTATAAAATAATTCCTCAAAGTGGGCGCCCATTTAATTAATTATTTAATGTACTTTAAGTCATTAAATGGCCCCCTTTAGACATAAAGTTATAATATAACTTTATAGTTTATGATATACTTTTAATGATTAATTATTATTAAAGTCACCTTTAATAATAAGTAAATGATATAATTTTGCACATTAATCCTTATTTCGCTAGACCAACTGAAAATTGGGATCAACGCTGAACTCACCATATGTTCAGATGCCTTACTATAAATAGAAACACTAGACTCTCATGACCTGCTGACTTAGTATAAATAGTAAGTGTGTGAAGTTGAGTCCTGACTCACCAAACGAAGGCCAATCCTAAATTGAAGTGAGCTTTGGAGAAGAAAACACTCAAGCAACTGCCAAACAGGACCCTCTCACCAATTGCATTAGCCTACGAGGGCCAAATAATAGGCTAAACTGTCAAGAAACGGGAACGAGCTAAAAAGGGGACATTACACTCCACATGAACAGCTACAACTAACAACAATCAACAGTGGTGAACAAAAAAGAAATTCGATTCAAAGTTTTGTAGTTTCACACAAAAACTCAAGCAGCCTGGACATCCCTGCCTCCTACGCCACCGACCCTTCCACACAATCTTTCCCTTGCTCCCACCGTCCACACCCCACTTCCTCTTCCACAAGGCTCGATCTCCAAATTGATGACAACCACCGTTGGAACAAACTCGATCTGTGTTTTTTTGCAGCAAAAACGTCTCCACCCAACTTAGTCGACCCTTGTTTCTGTTGTGCTTCACCGTTCCTAACTGCCCTGCCTATTCCTTTCTTGCTCGATGCAACTACCCAAAAACATCTCTTTGCTGCCCAATGGAAATTTGATACCTCAAATCAACAAACAAGAAGGTTCGCAGCCCAAATATGAAGTGCCACGTCACAAGAGATACACAACAAAATTGAAAATAAAACCAAAATTTGAAATATGCAAGGATGCCCCTATATCAGGCTCCTTGGGGGAATTGTTTGTGAGCGTAGCTCACAAAGGGGGTTGGGTAGTAGAACTACCCTTTCAAGCTCCATGTACTTGCAGCATATCCCCTCATGTTGATAGACGACAACCCGTATCTTCACTTCTTCCTTTTCTTCCAACATATGGTTGGAGTAGTTCCTCCATATATCGAACTCATCTTCCCCATTATTCCTGTCATTTGCTTTTCACTGGTTAGCTCATTTCATTCCACACCAACGGAAGAACAAACTCCCCTTGTTTTATTGTTCTCAAGTTAAAATTGCTACTGCCATACCCCATCTCATCATCGTCAACATGTTTCACCCACTCTGCAGTTAGCCTCTCATCATTGCACCTTTCCAATTCATTTTGCATTTCACTCTCCATTGCAATCATGGTATTCTCATGAAAATCAACTTCAACTGTATCCGATGGATTTGAAAACTGAGTTTGTACCTCACCATTGACAGCTACATTGTTTGTCTCACCTCCTGTCAATTCAAGCCATTCTCTCTCAATGGCCTCAATTTGGAGAACCAAGTCATCTTCCACCTGTTTGTTTGCTAACTCTACACTTTTTCCATGTAGATTCATGCCCACCTATTCCTCTTGGCACTGCGGTTCCAAACTCTCATGTATCTTTGCATCCTTTGGAATAACAATGGCTGCCCCAACTTCCTTTGGCTCTCCATCATTTATAAAAACTCTTTTCTTCTAACCAACATCACCTTACTACTGCTACTACTACTACCAGTGTCCTCTTCTTGTTCACGCATAGGCAGCAAAGTATGCTTGATTCCATCCTTGTCTGTAATGTCCCGTTTTAGCACTTCACTTTTAGTGATTGGTAACCTATTCCCAGTGTGTTGTCGGGGTCAGTGGCAAATTAGGGTTTCCGGCTGTTTGATGGGTTCTCTTGATGATTTAGGGTTTTGCTTGTTGGAGTATGGATGTTTGGATTCTGGATTCCTTCGGGTTTTCAGAGAACTTCGCGAGGTATGACTTGCATTGCGGGCAACCTTCACGAACTTACTATTTTTAGTAAGTTATGGCGGCTACATCTCGGAGTTTGGGATTTTGGAGTGCGGACTCTTTCTGGTTTTTGAAAGCTTCGCAATGGTGTCGCATGCAGTTTGATCCGATAAATTTACTATTTTTAAATTCTATTTTTAGCAATGGTCCAGTCAGCATCATTTCAGCAGCCTTCCTCTTCTGGCAGTTCATTGGGTAATTCTGATTTTTGGCTTAAGGGGTTCATTTTGGAGGAATAAGTATTTTAAAGACAATAATGTTTTATTTTATAAAATAACCCCTTGTCCTAGTATTATGACTTTAAGTTGTTTTAAAGAAGGGGACCTTGAGGGGTATTTTCTCATGAAGGAAATATTTTATATTCCTAAAGTCAAAAATACTTCTTGGAGAAAGGGACGCCATTTTATGAAGAGGAGATTTTTAATAAAAGTCAAGATTGAACATTATGAAAGGGGGCGCCCAAACTTGGAGGGAAAAGAAGTCAAATTCAAATATGAAATTAGGGCGCATCTTCTAGAAGTTTCTGGAGAGCCTTCTCAAGTCTATATAAGGAGGCAGTTGCTCTTCATTTTCTCATCTTTGGATTATGCTATTGTTATGCTGCCGAAATGGTTGCTGGATTGCTTCGAGGAATGAATGCCTCCTAGCCTTGGCTCGACTTCGTGCTTGAGAGATAGCACCTAGTGGAGAGGTTTGCTTGTTTGAGTGACATTTTGTAGTGAGGTTTGCATTTGTAGTTTGGGTTTACTTATGTAGTTCAGTTTATTGCATTTTATGTCATTTTCTGTAGTTGCTGATAACAGGGCTGAATCTATAGTTTCACTCATAAATCAAAAAATACAAAAAGAGTTGTTCTGGGTATTGTCTCATTGGTTTTCTCTGTTGGAAGAGACCCTTCATGAATATTTGCAGATTTTAATACGAAGTTTATGATTTTATAAAGCAAATTCGTCATTCCTTGTAGGGCGCCCTTTCTGGAGTGCTTTGGGATCCGTGCCATTAATTAATAGCCACTTTTAGCTGTCCTTTCTCATAACTAAACTAGGCGCCATCATTTTAAGAGTATTTTGCATCAGTTTTCATGTAATTTGAGTGAGAAATTGAGTTGTGAGCTTTTCATTGAGTTTATGTATTGCTGGTTCTGTAATTCATGTTGCTGGTCTGTCAGATCAGACTTGAGAAAATTGCATATTAGCGAAGGACGGGTGTTAGGAATTCATTATTGACCTAGTGGATGACATCTTTACTATTGCAGCAACTTGTAGAGCTTAAATCCTTGATCTTGCAGGCATTCTACTTCTCATTGTAAGCTGAACAGTAGTACTGTCAGCATTTCTCTCAGTTTTGCTTATCATGTTTGTAATTGCCCACTGAATAAGTGGAAGAGGCTGGCTTGCCGCCTATTTACTTTGATTTGCATTGTAATATCGTACATCTCCGCCCTATGGTAGCTCCATTCCCACTCCGGGTTTGAAAGCACATTCTGGGTGTTGAGTTTACTTTCAGCATTTGTAGTGGTAGAGATCCTCTGACCATATGCTCGTCCATCTTGGACACATTCTTGGTTAGAGTTACTTCCAGTTGCAGTTCTGATTAATGTACTGACGATCCTCTTGCCATATGACAACCTCTCTCTTGTTGAGATTGAGTGCGCATTCTTGGCAAAGAGTTATATTGTAATTGCTGGTTTGATTTATCTAACCCTAACGGGTGTGTTGCTTTGCTGATTGTAATTTGAGAATTGAAAAAATTTGGTCGGTTCTTTACATTGTCAAAGGTATATGTGTTACTCCTCCCTTCATGTACAACCTTCCGATCAAACTGCCAAGGCCTTCCAAGCAATACATGACACACGTCCGTAGGCATGATGTCACAAATCACACTATCCTTATAACTGCCAATCTGAAACTCTACTAAAGCCTATTCATCTACCAACAACTGATGCCCTTTCTAAAGCCAAGAAACTTTATAAGGAGTAGGATGTTTAGTTCTTTTAAGTCCTAGCTTATCCACCATTTCTACAGCCACTAAATTATCCGTACTACCATTGTCAATAATTAATTTGCAACACTTACCTTCAGCTTTGCACTTCGTTTTGAATAGAGCCTTCCTTTGTACTCGTTCATGACTCTCCTTTGGCGGATTCAACAACATTCTTTTGAACAACAGAGATTCTCCTGACTTAGGTTCTTCCTTTCATGGAGAAATTGATCCTGCACTCTCCTGATCTGCTTGCACCACTTGATTCCTTCGTTCCGGCCTCGTGTAACCTCCTTGGGAAGAATCTGGACACTCCCAATTCTTGTGACCCGTATACTGATTACACTTACAACATTTACCCGCAAAACCTTTGCCTCTTCCCTGGTAACCATCGCTTCTAACAGATCTTTCTCCTCTATCCTGATAACCTCCTTTTTTTGACGTAGCTTGTCCTTTGGAGCTACTTGCCTCTCCATCTTGATGGTGCTGCTGTCCTTCTTTTGCATACCCTCGTCCTTTACCTCAGCCTTGTTGATTCTGCCTCCTCATCAACTTTTCCTCTGCTTTAATGGAAAATTGGTAGGCTTCCTCCAAAGTTCTTGGTGACACTAAACTCAACTCGTCTTGCAAATTGTATCTCAACCCATTCAGATACCTTGCCACCTTTTCCAAATCCTCTTCGCTATGGCCTGACCGAATCACCAACTTGTAGAACTCTTCCGTGTATTCCTTGACTGACATATCTTTTTGCTTTAGATTTTGCAATCTTTTGAAAAGACTAGTTTGATAATTTGCTGGAAGAAACTTCGTCTTCAACTTAGCAACCATTCGATCCCATGAGGTAATCTTTTCCTTGTTCTTCTTCTGTCTCTTAGATTGGACATAGTCCCACCACATTGCTGCGTGGCCCTTGAGCCTTGTGCAGGCGAATTTCACTTTTCTTTCCTCTGCAACTCCCTCATACTCAAAATACTTATCCAAGTCATTAATCCAATCTATAAGTTCTTCTCCGTTTAGACTTCCTGAATACATTGGAACCTCGATTCTTGACTTGGCTCCCACATTCATCACAACTCTAATCAATTTTTCTTCCACTCCTTCAAGTTCCTCTTGATCTTCCCCATCATTTGCTTGTGGTCGCTCTTCTTCTTCAACATCACTGGCATCATCCATTGGTGTTCCTCTTCGCTGTGCCCTCTCCATGTCATCCATTCGTGCAGTCAAGTTCTGCAACAATTCGAGGACTCTATCATCATGTTCTCTTCCGCCTCTTCCTTGAACACCTCTGCCTCTCATCATTCTCAGTGGCATTCTGCCCACTCCTTGACAACCCCAAATCTTTTGGCTCTGATACCAAACTGATGACAACCCGTTTGAACCAAAACAACTTACAAGAACATGTGACTAATCACAACAACCAATTCTCAAAAAATTGGTTTGATTGATTGTGCAAGCTATACACCAGGGCGACAACACAATTTGCAATTTAACAAACTCACTCTTTTTGAAGTGTATCAAAATTCAACGAGTAACCGACATCAATGAAAGAAAGCATGTTTTCTCATTTCCCTATTAGCAAGAAGCAACCCACAATACAAACATAGGTTCAGTGTATTTAAAGCACTCAACCATACAAACTTCAGCGAATTTCCCTAGTATGAGGGGCGTCTTCCTCCGTTCTTTGCTTATCACAAACTCCTTTCTCTTGCAAGAACATGGAATACAAAGGGAACAACACCAAACGACAAGAAACGGAGTTTAAAATTGCATTTATTCTTGAGCAAAAGCCGATTACATAGGGATGAGCATTTATCATTTGTTTTCATTACACAGGTTATAACCAAACACTCCACATGAACAACTACAACTAACAACAATCAACAGTAGTGAACAGAAAAGAAATTCAATTCAAAGTTTTGCAGTTTCACACAAAAACTCAAGTAGCCTTGACATCCCCGCCTCCTGTGCCACTGACCCTTCCACACAATCTTTCCCTTGCTCCCACCATCCACACCCCACTTCCTCTTCCACAAGGCTCAATCTCCAAATTGATGATAGCCACCGTTGGAACAAACTCGATTTGTGTTTTTTTGCAGCAAAAACGTCTCCACCCAACTTAGTTGACCCTTGTTTCTGTTGTGCTTCATTGTTCCTAACTGCCTTGCCTATTCCTTTCTTGCTCGATGCAACTACCCAAAAACATCTCTCTGCTGCCCAATGGAAATTTGATACCACAAACCAACAACCAAGAAGGTTCGCAGACCAATATGAAGTGCCACGTCACAAGAGATACACAACAAAATTGAAAATAAAACCAAAATTTGAAATATGCAAGGATGCACCTGCATCATTATTTATCCCCATGTATAATATGTTCATAAATTTACACACACACACAGATATATATATATATATATTGTTAATCTGCATATCTATAATTAGTCGTTTCTCTGTATTATTATGTCCATGTTCCACCATGGTATGGAAGAAGGATTATAAAGGGGAAATCCATGAAATGGAGTCTCCTAGATACACCACCTAGGTATGGGACATGATGAGCCCACAAGGGCCAAGGGGGTACTGCCTCTTGGGTTATCCGAGGGTACTGCCCTTGGGTCTAGGCTGGTCTCCACTAGATATGCCACCCGAGGATGGGATGTAATGAGCCCACACGGGCCAGAGGGGTTCTGCCTCCAAGGATATCCGAGGATGCTGCCTCTGGGTCTAGTTCAATCATGGGATTAACCATTGTAATCCTACCTTCCTACCATAGTGTAACATAAGGGGAGGATCAATTATGGGAAATGTTGGTTAGGATGCTTAATATAGATTTACTCATACTTAATCCCAATGTTCAATGTGGAGTGCTAACATTCTAATTGTAAACTGATGTTGTGATTGATCTAGTAATTTAGAGTGAACTTAGCATAATTCCTACTAGGGACATCACAAGTAGAGTGAATTTAGTATCATTCCTATTAGGGACATTACAATAAATGATAGAACCTCCTAGACTGATTTCTCTATGATTAGCATGCATTTTCTCTTAAGATTAGAGGCAAAATAAATATCCCTTATATATGAAATCAATATTTCCTTGGCCAAAGGCAAATAAAGATCCTGTTGTGACCTTTTTCACACATCGCCCCATTGCAAATGGGGACCGCCTAATTTTTGCTCCATTTTGGTCTTTTGGCTTTGGTTTTTGTCCCTCTCCCTCTTTCTGTCTCTTTTTGCTGTCGCCTTTCCTAGGATGTGCTCGTCTGTGAGCTTAAACATGAAATTTTGGCCAAGTCTGAAAATTAGGGTTTTTACTTTCATGGTCAATTTGAAGTCAAATAAAGTGAATGAATTGAAATCTTAGACTAACATTAATGTCAGTATGCTTCCAGCAAGTTTCCACTGAAATTTCATCAAATTCTGACAACTTACTATTTTTAGTAACTGTGCAATTCAGGGTATTTTTCTCAGCATTTTTGAAATTTCAATAGCCACACTGCATCTAGAACATGTCAAGCTACTCATATGCAAATTTTGGGCTGAAACGGACAACTTACTATTTTTAGCAGTTCAGCTTCCCGAGCAGATTTTAGGGTTTATATGCAGAGTTCTTCAATGCATGTCTGAGGATTCCTTCTGGTTTTTTTGAGACCTTCGCAACGATATAACATGCAAAATGAGATAATGACTTTCAAAGTTCAGCCTTCAGAGGCTATTTTTAGGGTTTGCATGTCAGGGTTTTCTTTGCATGTCGGGTGATTCCTTGTGGGTTTTTCGAGGGCTTCGCGATGATATAACATGCAAAGCAAGATGATCAGTTTTCAGAGACTTACTATTTTTAGCAATTCCATTCCGACAGCGGCCCAGTGCATCAGAATCACAAACGAGGCGCAGTGCAACAAAAACGAGGACAAACGGAGGTCATTTGATATACATGCAAGTCAAATTAGGGTTTCTAGCTTCGGGACCCAAAATGAGTGGTAAAAAGTCAGAATTTCCAAAAACCGGTGTATCCCACTGCGTTCAGCATCTTTCAAGCTATCCATCGGTAAAATTTGAAGGCAATCAGAGCACTTACTATTTATAGTAAGGCATTCTAGAAACTGGCTAAAAATAGTAAACCAGCATCAGGTGCCAATGTCGATAGGCAGGTCACCTGATGAGGAGCACGTCATTCAAATTTCAAGTCAAACAGAGTTGTGGAAGTCTTCAAAACGAGCAGTTACTATAAATAGCAAACCACCTTCAGAAATGTGCTATTTTTAGCAGGCCAGCTCAGGATGGCAGTGTGAATAGGCTGACAAGGTCATGAAGGTCCTGTGTTCAAAATTTCAAATCGATCCGAGCTTCAAAAGTGTGAAAATTGAGGGACTTACTATAAATAGCAAGGTATGGAGAAGCTGGCAGAAGGAAAGAAAAACACCTAAGTCTGAACAATATCCACCTCCTACCTCCAAATGCGCCCTTAAGGAGAAATGAAGTTTGATGGAGATAAATTGTCTAAGTTTGAGTTTCATCCTATAGGACCTTGAAAATGCACCCATCCCCAGCTGGAAGTCAAGAAAAATTCTAAGGCATAAAGTTTCATCCTCCTGCTACCCCCTAAATGTGCCCTCTTCAACAAGTCAAGGTGTTAGAAATTCTAAGTGTTGAGGTTTTATCCTCCTTATACATCAAAATGCGCCCATGCTAAACAAGGAGTGAAAGGAGGTCAAAGATGTTTAGAGGTTAATCCTTCACCATGTGTGAAATGCGCCCAAATGAGGATGAAGAGATGCTAAGAGTTCTAAGGCATGAGGTTTTATCCTCATATGCTACAATGCGCCCATACCTAAGAGCAAGGTCAAAGAGTCAAAGGCGTTATAAAAATGTTCATCCCTCTCACCCCCTCAAATGCGCCCAAATGAAGGCATGTAAAGACAAAGCAAGGAAGGAAGTCAAGGGCGTTGAAAGTCAAAATCCTCTTGCACATGCTAAATGTGCCCACCTCACAGGAAAACTATGAAAAATGGCTAAGTGTTAAAGTATATCCACCTCATACCTCTAAATGCGCCCATCCTCCTGCATAGTCTAAATGCGCCCTCACTTCAACTAGGAAAGGACAAGTGTTGACTTCCCTCTTGCCCCTTTGAATGCGCCCATGCAAAGATAGAAGATTCCAAGCCGTGGTGCATGCAGAGAAAGTCTAAGAATAGTAAAATTGAAGCTGCCACCCTTGAATGCGCTTTAAGATGAAGGAAAGGCTGAAAAGTATTCTAAGGCGTGGAAATTTGAAGTTGGATACCTCATATGCGCCCTTAACTTGTGGAAAGGCTGAAAAGTATTCTAAGTCTATGAAATTTGAAGTGAAGACCTCCATATGCGCCTAGAGAAGAGAGAAGGGTGGAAATTTGGTTAAGTGTTTGAAATTTGAAGCATCAACACCTAAATGCGCCCAAGGTGCATGCAGGAGGAAAGGTTGATGAAGAGATTCTATGGCGTTGTTGATGTGTTTTTGTGACCGCACCAAACAGCAGAACAAAATAGTTTAGGGCTACTCCATTCTCTCTTGATCAAAGTATTCCGTGTGCTAAGATTGCGAGATAGATCACACGTTCAACTCCAAGGTTCCTTAAGTGCGAATAGACCCAGTTTGGTTGATGTGTATTTGCTGTGTTCTTACGAGGGGACTTACACAATTGTTCAGATTTCTTGCAGTTAGCAGCTAATGTATGATTTTGAAGGGGATTCTTGCGTGTATGATTTGGCAATGTGGTTCGTTTTCCTAAAACTAATCAGAATGTGCGGAAAATAAAAGGGTATAGGGCCTAAGAAATTTATATTCTACTCTAAATGCAGGATATGTGGAGCTTCGTTTCAATAGACTTCAACCAAATTTCACCTAGCCTCACGTCGGACAGCCTCAGTAAAATCGGTGCAATCTTCAAAGGGATAACAAAGGATGTTCAAATTATGATTCAACATGCATACACCATCACAACGACGCATATAAGCATACCAACCACAATTGAAGTTAAACTCAAGGTGATTTCCAGTCGACCACGCAAGGCGAACTTATCATCAACAAGCCGCTAGTGGTATGGAATAAAGTGAAGCTATCTTAATAAAACACCACATATCAAAGTAAACTACTTGCATGAAATTAAGCTACTTGGATTCGAAAGGAAGAAGAGACCTTGCTAGCTATTCATGACAAGACGAATTCCACCATCAATGAAAAGATCAATTATCATAAAAAGTGTTACACAACAATCTCCTCAAAAGTTTTCAAAGGGAAAACTTTCTTTCTCTTCCACACTATGCTAAGCAAAATGACTACTATGCAATCTCTCCAATCTCTAGCTCTAATGCTAATGCCTGATCTAATTTCCTGTTCTAATGAGATACAAATGAGGGGGACTCCCCCTTTTATAGCTAGCCAAGTCCCAAAAGACGGCTAGGGTTACAATTAATAGAGTGGCCAGAATCGTGCCACCTCAGCCCTAACCCTAAAAACTGCCAGAATAGGGAGTGGTACATTAAATGAATCAAAGATTCCCACTCACTCCCAAAAATAGTAAAAGGTAATAAATGCTCCATATTCAGTCTTCTAGAAGATCCTCGTCCAGTAGTGCGTTCCCATTTGCCTTCTCTCTGACTGCCAACTCAACAAATCTGCTAAGTACGGCCTCAACCTCCTGAACTGAAATCGGTGGAACACAATCTAACTGAAACTCTAACACCGTGACTGAATGTTCATGCCTTGTACAAGACTTTCTCCAAGCAGCTAAAGAGTCCTGCGTGTTCTGGATCAAAGTGGAGAAAGTAGCAGTATTCTCAAAGTCATCCTGTACAAAGGTCTTAACGTCTGCAAAGAAAGGCACCAGCAAACCCCTCAAATTATCAAAATTAACTTCATCTGGATTCAACCGCCTAGCAAATATAGCCTCAAAGGTATTCTGAACTCCATCTATAATATTGGCCATAGCCTTATGTACTCTAGCTGAATCCGCCTGTGCCGCATCGAAGAAACCACGCCCTGTGATCGCCGAAGAATACCACCTAGAGAAATCATATCGGTCATTCTCCTGAATGACACCTCCATCAATCAGCAACTGCAATGGCGTATGCCTCAATACCTCAAGACGCTGGATCACCTTACTCTGATAGATAGAGGCATCGCCCCAAGCATGATCCACTGCATCCATACGTGTTAAAATACTAGAGGCCTGCTGGAAAGCAGAAGCAAGGTCCTCCATAAATCTCTCTGTCTCGGCACGAACTCCTGTGACCCATTTATCTGCCTCCTGTGCCATCCTCCCCAACTCTACCAAGCCGCTGATCGACTCTCTAGGTACATCTGCTGGAGGCTCTATCATTGGTACATCCTGCCCTCGAGAACGAGATAACTGCTGTACATATCCAATTAAGGCTTTGTGTTCTCGTTTCAACCTTTTGTATTTTCCTTCTTTCTTGAACAACCTATCCTTGAGGGCGAGGAAGGAGTTATCACACTCCTCAACAATCTGCGCACCAGTAGGGCGTCCCAAGTCTAGAGTCGTGACCACATAATTCGCAGGAACTGCTTCATTCCGGTCACACTCAACTCGTGGAACAGCAACGTGAAGAGTACGAGAGCCATCCTCCTCAGTGGAGATCTTCGAAAATTTTCTTGCTTTCTGCTTCTGTGGAGGTGCACTGATCCGGTTTAAGAACTCCTCCATCTCAACTGCTGGATCAATTTCCTCACTGGGGGCTTCTCCATTACGTCCTTAAGCCAATGGGCACCTCATCTTGTATATCCGGAAGAGTAGCTGCTCACCGTACCTAAACCCTCTCTAACCTTCTCCAACTTCTTCATCGATACGGCGAGGCTGTCGTCCTCAAGTGGTAGTATCACGACACATATATCATCATCATCACCTTCGTTCATGGCCCACCTCAACTCCTGGCGGCCCGGGGAATTAGGTAATAGTCCCCTCATCATCCTGTGATCAATCCTAACAGGTACGTTGGCGCTCTGGCCAATCGACTCTCTCCGTGGAGGCTGAACATCATCCTGTACTACCGGTACCTGATTCAATGCAATCCTTTGATCAGCAAACAAAGACACCTCCTGTATACTTGGAGAACGTGTCTCCAATGGTGTTGCAACTGTAATCTGTGGAGGTTCTGGCTGAATGGGCTCCTGCCGAACTATTTCCTTCTTCCTGGACTCTGGACCTCTTGTAATCTGTTTCTTTATGCCAGTGGTGGGCGTCCTGTGATCTCCCATCAAATTGTAAGTCAAAGCAATTGACCTACTCTTCAATCTGTTTACCCGCCTATCAACCCATGCTCTAGTAAATGTCATAACCGGGATGGAGAGAGTATCTAAATCAGCAACCTCGGGCTCTGACCAATCCATAGGTGGAAGTGGAGTATCTCGAACAGCTGCATAATCCGGACGGACTACATCCATATCCTCCGTGAAAAACTTTGGTCGGGCCGGCAACCTCACGCGCCTCCACTGATCCAGTGTCGGTAGCGGGAAAACATCCTCTTCCTTACTTCAATCTCATCAACTGCATCAGCCCAATAATCCTCTATGGTGGCCTTATGTTTGAACTCCTCCGACAGAACCCAATTGATGTTATGATGTGGGTCGTAGTGTTGTCGGCTAGTATGATATGAGAAATGATAAAATTGAAGCTCACTTTCAGCCTCTCTAGCTGCCTGCATCGAAGGACACACCTCATCCGAGTTGCCCATTACAATTGGAAATTCTATCCCTCCCTTCTTTTTCTTCTTTTGGATTTTATCAAAGGCTAGCAACTGTCTGGATATCTCTAGCATCAATATTCTATCTGTTGGGTATTTAGGCAGCCTATACGGGTATGATGAGAAACCTTGCAGCCTAATGTAAGAGAATCTCGGAAATTGTATGAACCAACACCCATACCTTTCAATTAACTCCTGGGCTTCCTTCGAGATTCTGTGTTGCAATCGCTCCTGCAGCAGCCTCGTGATGTACATGGTGAATGAGTCGTTGACACGCTTGTAGTGGGTTGTGCTTGACAGGTGCAACTGTGGACAGGCATCATAGATTTTGAACTGATGAGAGCCGCATCCAACAGGTTCTTTGTAAGATATCCCCCTATACTTCGTCTTCCGTGCCAACATATAAATGACATAGGAGCTCATGTAAAATGTCTTCGTTCTCCTCAAGCTTAGGAGCTGCTCGTGCAAGTTGTCACTGATCATCGCAGCCCAATTGACGTAATCTTTTCCTTCTAGCACCAGGTTGATGTAGTAAAACATCCAGGGTTCAAAAATAAATGATTGTGGGCAACCTCCAACCCTGCTCAGCATCATGATGAGATCACAGTATTCTTGCTTCAAGTCATCCGCTATGATCTGCTTGGGCAACTTCGTTCGAGAAGGCTTGGGAGTGCTCATCCAGTGGGTATTAATTGTATCCATGCATCGCTCAAAAGCAGAAGCATACATCTGCTCAGCCCGTTCTCTGGACTTGTAGATCATATTCCTGTGCACCGGGATCCCGAAAGCTTCACCAATGGCTGCCGGAGTGAGATTGGCAAGCACTTGGCCATCTGGTGACATGATCGACCGGTGTTCCTTCTCGTAGCAATTAGCACATTCCATTATCAGCTCCGAACACTGTATAGCTGGCGGGAAACCAGCAGCTGCATATAATCCACTGCAGACGATGTTGTGCGAAGTGACTGAAGCCCGATGACTACCAATTCCAAACATCCTGTTCTTGAAGGTTTCTAGGTTGACGGAGCCCAGGTTGGTGTCTGTCAACTTGCCCAGCTTTGAAATAAACTTCGACTCTAACATGAACGTTTTGCTGAGCTTCTTGATCACAGCTTGTCTCGAGGCACCATTATCCTTTCCAGTTGTCCTCGCTTCAGCCATCTGCAACATAACAAACATTCATTAGCAATTTAAATTTAATAAAATAAGGCATTGTATAGGGGCTGCAGTCGAATTCTAGAAGCTGCAATAACTCTCGTGTTTGCAAACCTCAGCTTCTCTCTTGAATTTCAATACTTAGAACAGATTTCTAAGTAGACTTTGATGGCTTCACTTCACTATCCCAATCAGCAATTTGAACTTCGTAACTTTGTATCAGCAATCAGCAATCAGCAAACTTCGAAAACTAATTTCACTCCACTTCAAGGCGTCCTTACTGGCAACTTTAACTTTAGCAATGAATC
>VDFB02219194.1:0-12225 GCA_007258455.2 Sequoia sempervirens
TATTCACAAAAAAAGGTGGGTGGTAAGAAGGCACACCCCGAGAGTCACATGGGCAGCGCCCAAAAAAACCAAAAAATTAACCAGTCACATGAAGTCCATGATTACAAAACATATAAAAAGGGCTGCCATAGCCATTATCTATTTAGTACACATAAAAAGAGCTGCCATAACCATTGTCTATTGATTACAAAACATATAAAAAGGGCTGCCATAGCCACTGTCTATTTAGTACACATTTTGAACATTCGTTCACATTTAATTTAAAAAAATTAAGTATTCATTATCGGCTTGCAAAAGTTTCTAAATCATGTTTGCTTACTCTTTTTTATCTTATCTAAAATCTATTAAATCTAGATCCTACGGATTTAACTAAAAAACAATCCTTATATAGAAAACTTCCAAGAGATGGATTAACTAAAACCAATCATTAACATCAACAAAAACTAAAAAGAAAACATCAAATATGTGCTCCAAAGTTCATATACATAGACCTAAGTTTGATCCATAAACCTAGGCCATCTCTGTTGACATTATTCCCCTTCAATCTTTAATGATATAAAATTGAGTGTGAATGATGAATAAGAGGGAATGTGGTTATGAATAAGAACATTGCATGGAAATGGTATTTGATGGGTTAATTTGTTGAGAAGGCTGGAATGGAAGGATAGGCGAGGAGAGTTGGAGGAAAAAACTAGAGAAAGTGCAGGGACCCACTGACACTTTCAAAGCTCTTTACATGCCCTGGGCGGCGCCTCAGTGCTGACTGCTCTTGCTGTGACCTGGCTATGGCAGCCGCTGTCTATTGCAATGAGTTAGCATTCATGTTCCTTTTCTGCCGCGCAGACCAACTGACATTACAGAAACATATTGCAGGGAGTAATCATCATTCTCACACTCTCACTGTTTTCGGAGAGCTATGCAATCAGTTAACAACTACCAAATCGATAACTGTCTCGTACTTGTCCTGTTGTTGTTCTTATTCTCGAGTCTTACAACTTGATTTGCAGACTGCAGGGAAAAGATAGTGTCTTATTGCTCAAGCTTTCAAGGATCAGATTTTGACTATCTGGGGTGGCATCCTGCAGTTGCTCCAGATTGACAGAGCTAAAGTGTAATCTCAGCCCTCAGAGTTAGTATAAAATACAGGTATCCATCACAAAGCCTGAGTGCGCCCGCCTGTGACGGGCTATATTTTACTGCCTTCACATGACATACCTTAGCCCAAAGTTGAAATACAACGTATCCCATGTCCTGCGTAGCTGTGCTTCACAGTGTTTGCTGTTCCCAACTATTAAATATTATTTTACACAGCGCTTTTGCAAAGTTTCAACTAAATTTATTGTAATGGCACCAGGAAAAGAGATCAGCAGGACTGGACTTTGTTTTTTTAGGGCAAGAAACTGAAGCGCTTTTTCTTTTCATACCTCTTGACCGAACTAGCCTTTTACAACGGAGTAGGACTAATATTGTAAAGGAAAATATATTTTTCTAAGTGGGTTCCTTGGTTAATTAAATAATGTGAATTATGTGATCAATAAATGTAAATTAATTTAGGAAATTAGAGCTGGATGGTAATTATTAGAGTACTAAATGTTAATTAGAAAATGAAATGAGATGGATAGGGTATTCAGTTAGTGGAATAATATATGATGAAGATAAAATCTAATACAATATACATTCTATTTATTTAGGTATCGAAAATATATATCTATATGTTTGTTCTATGTAGTTTTGTGTAGATTTATAATTAACTTTGAGTTGATTATGTGATTTTAGATCAACTTTATGCCACACAAATTAAATCCCTAACATGCAATTATGATTTAGCATAGTGCAAACTTTTGAAATTGAATTCATCATACTATTTGCTCCTCATCAATTATTAAGAATTGCATGTATTTAAAAATATCTTGGGGAGATCATCAAATCATAAGGGTCATGTTTTCCTAGGTCAACCCCCTTAATCAGATGGAATTGGATGAAATGTAGGTTCAATAGATATCTATGGCTTGCATAGATAACAAGAGAATAAAGATCAAAAGGTAAATCATGAGAAAATATCTTTAGGTTCATGCTATCCTTATGGGCGCTAGGTTAAAAAAAAGAAATAAAAGCATGTGTCAAGTTTGCAAAAAAAGTATTAAGAAAACAAATGAATTAAACCATTGCACAACTTTACCACTCAAATTTAATCTAAAATCACTAATCAATAACATGTCATCATCTAAGTGTTCATAATTAGCTAGTAAAAATTGATTTCGCATGTAAAGAAGTATTTGTAAACCATAATAGCTATCATGTAAAAATTCTTCACTAAGGCTCATTATATCATTAATTAAGGAATATGAAGGTGTAACAATATCGTAATCATTTAGATAAAGAACTAAAGGATTATCCTTAGAAAACATATCATCATCATGGATGTATGAGAAAAGAAATGATGTGCTGCAAAAGAGGAGGGGATATGTCATCTAAAATGCATGGCTCCATGGACACAATGCTATCATGACATGAATAAATATAATCATAAGGTACAAAAATGTCATGAATAGGTGAAGTAGGTGTAACATCATCAATAACTCTCATTCTAGATGCATAAATAACACATAATAAATCCCATAATGTATGTTTTCATCAATATCACAAGCCATGGGTGAAATATAATCAATATGGGACTCATGCGAAAGTGAGCTAAGTGCGTCTAATAGGAAATGATGAGCACTACCTAGCTCAATGAAGGAGGGAAATAAAATATGTGGTAATGCAATACCTTCACTGAGGATAAATCCCCATCCATAACATAAAATATCATGAGAGTATTAAGGATGAAAGGATGATGTGTTATAAAAGATAGAAATATATCAAAAATGAAATATATGCATATGCATATTAGCTAATGAAACTAACCTATAAGGATCCATTATGGTAGATTATCCAAGGGTGAGAAGGTGTGATAAAATATGTAAAGCACTATGTGTATCCAAACCCTAATTAAAGTAAGATATGCATATATGAGTGGATATAAATCCAAACCCTAGGAAATTTAAAAGTTAATGATAAAATCATAGTCATATCGAATTTGAAAACCTTCTGAGGAATGAAAGTATATCTGTAAGGATAAATCCTAGGGGGTGTAGGCATGTGCATGGCTCACCAAAAATTTGAATACAAATATATATTTTCTTAAGTGGGTTGCCTAAGCTTATTAAATGATGTGATCAATAAATACAAATTAATTAAATTACAATATATTAAATATTAATTTAGGAAATTAAATGAGATGGATAGAGTACTTATGATCCATAAATCATTAGATTCCCAACCCTAATGACTTGTCAACCATGGATTTCTAGATTAACTCTTTTCTTAATTCTTAGTTTAAACTATCATTGGTAGGATTAAATCACTTAAATCGATATGTAGTTTGAATAACAAAAAAAGTAAAAATAATTGAGTACATATAAACAATAAAATAGATTACATGACACAAATATTCATTTAGAGAAAACTTGGAAAAATGCATGAAAAATCCAATAAGGGTATCTCTTTAGCATCCTATCATTACTTGATGTCAATGCATGGAGTATAATGTCATTTCTGTGGTCTTTTGGAGTACTAAAACAAACTAATTACAATCTTTTGTCTTCACTCTACTCCTACCAACACAAGAACTCTATAATATTGATTATTCCATATTATACACATGCTTGATGGTCGTTCCTTATCTCACCATCTATAGATTTTGAGCCATTACAACACCTTCTCTCTAATTGAATCAATAGTTAGATCTAATCCAACCTTCTAATGACTTAATGTTCCTTCTTTATCCCCTTTGGCATGGACAATTATTAGAATAGAATGCTTTCAAATTTATAATTGTTCAACCACCCACTTATTTACATTTTAAATTAAATGAGCATCCTCTCACATCCCTAGGGGTACCACTCGATAGGAAATATCATCTAAAGTGATTTCATAAAGAATTATTTAAAATTAGAAAATAAATAAACATATCACTAGGTATTAGGGATAGGTTAATTATATTAATGCTTTTTTAGGTATTGCAATAAGAGAGTGGATGGGGTTTAGGATAGGAAGTTGGATAAAAATTATAAATCTATATTTTTATTTATTTATCTTTTAGCTTTTATGAGACCACAAAGATGAACAGGTTGTACTATTTGTTTGGAGAGATTGTCATTGATGATTTTTTTGGGAAACATGAGCATTGAAGGTACATAACAATGTGTTGCATTGTTGTCATTGATGTCAACATTGAAACTTATTTGAAGATTTTGGTTGCATACCATTTTGATCGGTTCTAATAGGTTTTTGAGGTTTTTAGGTGTTGATGAAGACACTTTTTCCAATTGGTTTGATCCGAAAAAGTAAGTTGTGGGAAATTGACTAAGTGTTAATTCTACGTATATAGTGTTATAGTGTGCTAGTTTTTGGGTCCACACCACTTCGCAAATTAAGATTTCACTCTACACTTCTAACATCATTTTTTTGGTTGTTAGATGTATTTGATTCCAATAATTCATCATGTTTTAACAAGTGGTTTGAAAGTGAGTAATAGAGTTCAACCTGGAAAATTACAGATGTTTTATGTATAGTGCAGTTGTGTGGGAGATTTCACACATCTCCATATATGAGTTTTTGACTTTTCACTCTTGAAGATAAGTTGCAAAATGGTAATTGGAATCGAGTTTTGAGGTCCATGTTTCGAAATGTGGATACACAGTTGAAGGTTTTTGCTATTAGGTCTTATGTCATGCTGACCTAACACATTTGATGTTGTGCAAAGGTTAAGTAAGTATTGCGGTCTTATGTGGGATCAATTATAGGTCCATGTCGACCTATTGCAAGTTGTTTTGAGTTTTGTATCTTGGCACAAAATATGTATAATTTTTTTGGAGCCAACAAGTTATATTTTGGGTGTTACATCTAGGCTGACCTAATTGATGTTAGTGGTGATGTAGATATGTATGTTAGATCTTTTTGATGTTTTAATATGTGGAATATATACATTATGTGTGTTGTGAATGTTCTACATGTGAACATCATTAGAGCAGAGTGAATTAAATTTGTGAATGTTGAGTTGAAGATCAGAGTTGTGTGAATGAAGAGCAAGGTAGAGTGTTGAATCTAAATCAAATAAAGTTTGTTTATTGTGCTTCAATGGGACTGTAGTCATGTATATGTAAGATGCAATTATAATAGTTAAAAATAGGCTGTGAGCCACCATATCACTTCTATCTTTCTCTCCATGGATAGTGAGTCCACCTGGAGTGAGAACTTCTATAAATATACAATAAACAATTATAATATATTGTGAGCTAACCCTCACTGTGGTTTTTCCCATTTTGGGTTTTCCACATAAAAATCATGGTGTTCATGTGTTATGTGATATTGTGAATGTTTCATGATTTTTTTCTTCATTACAATTGAATATGCTTTGGTAATTGGATATTTAATTTTGGAATAGTTTAAGAGAATATTGATTCACCTTGGGCCCTCTTAGTATTCTAGGTGTTCAACAATTGGTATCAGAGCTTGGTTCCTTGGAAGGAGCTTAACTGCTTTGGGAAGGTCTTGGAGGTTGAACACATGACTGATAGAAATTTTTCTATTCTTGTGGAAGAGATTCCAATAGTTGGATTCATAGAAGAAGATTGCATGCTTGACAAAGATGGAGAACTCAAAGTTTCCCTTGAAGATCTTCAAAAGACTGAAGATGAAAATAGAGATCTGAAATAAAACATCAAAGAAGAAAATGAATGAATCAGAAAATTGAGAGAGAAAATCAAGAATTTCAGAGAAAGGCATAAGGAAGTTAGTGAGCAATTGAAGCAAACAAATGAATCCATCACTCATCTAAGAGTGCAAGTTGAAGAAAAGAAAAGAATTGAAGAATGTTTGAATGCAACGGTGAAAAGAAAATTAGAGGAATGTACAAGGATTGAGAAAGAAGTGGTAAATCTAAGATCATATTTGAAGAAAGAAAGAAGTCATGAAGAAAAATTTAAAATGAGTGCTACAAAGCTTGATGAAATGATTACAAATCAGAAAGGCTCTAAAGACAAAGAATTTTTAGGATTTGAAAAAGGGGAAAGCTCAAGTACAAAAAGAAGCTTGAAGATAAGAAGCCCTGTGACAAAAAAATATGGAATCAAATGAATGAAGCTAGAAGACCACTAGTTAGACAACAAAATACACAAAGCTACCCATTCTTTAATGGTTTTTGTTATTCTTGCAATAAATTTGGACATAAGGCAATGGAATGTAGAAACATAATGAATCAGAATGCTCCATCCTTTTCTGGTAAATGTTTTACATGCAAAAGATTTGGTCATAGAGCAAGTGAGTGCAAAAGTCAAATGGTGAATGGCTATAATAATGGTAGAATGATTCAATATTTCAATGGCTATTGCTATACATGCTATGGATTGGACACAAAGTTGATCAATGCAGATCTAGGATGAATGGAAGGAATACTACTCAACAGAATGTTGTATGCTACAATTGCAATAGACCCAGACATATTGCTAAGTTTTGTAGAAACAAAAATATAAGGAAGGATAATCCGGCAAAGAGAAATGAACCAATTAAAAAGGTTGATTTGGTAGAAAAAAAGAAGGAAATGGGAAAGATTTGGAAAAAGAAGGAAGAGATACTTCAGACAAGGAAGAATTTGTACCATCCTTTGGTGTAGATATTTCCTCCATAAACTAATCTAAGAGCTATGGGTTAGAGGGAGCTTTAATGGATATCTTTTGTCCCGCACCAAAGAAGAGGTGTTAATGCCTCAACACAAAATATGTGTTGTAGATCAGCATGATTGATCTATTGGTGAATATTGTGGAAGAAAATTTGATGATGTGGAAGTTTGTGGAGCTTCAAAAGGTGTTTGTGCATATAGATAAATGGTTGCTAGATTTATGGTTTGAAGCATTTAATGCAAAAGTAGGTCAAATCGATGGATTATAAGTGATTTCACTAAGGAAAAATCATTTCACAAAAGCATTCAAGGATCAGAGCAGTGAGGAAAGAGCTCAAAATATTCAAAGAAAATTGTAACTCAGATTATTCAAACCCTAGTTCAGTGAGTGAAGATAAAGGTATTTGCAAATATGTCTATGCTAGTTTTCAAAGAACTTTGTTGGAAAATCAATTTGAATCTATTTAGTAATGGTTAGACTGAGGGTTATAGAAGTAACAAAAAAACCACAAACAAAATTCAAGAAGTATCCCATGAAATCCATAGAAGATGACTCGTTAGGTACATTTTCACACATTCCTTATATGGGGTTTTACCAATTGAGGATATTAGGATCTACATTCATGGTAGAATAGAAGAATTTGATCACTCTAAGTTAGGTTATTTGTGGGTTAATGAGATTACTAGAGAAGACTTCACCCTAAAGCAAGAATATCAAAACCTAGTCACAAAGAAACTGGATGTATGGCAATGGTTCCCTAATTTTTATTTTGATGACAAATGGGTTAGGATGGAACTTAGCAGAATTCATGAAAAATATGTTTGGACTAATATGCCTATCATGATAACTAAAGAAGTAATCAGAGAGGTTACCGGTATTTGCTCCACCGAACTAGTTCTTATGCTAAAATCTATAAAGAATGAAGTGGTTATGGAGAAGACAGGTGATACATATGAAAAAAGAGCTCTAGCAGTGAATCCAATTAGAAATCTAGATGTGAGATATACAACAATGATGATTGGCTATAAAATTTATTTCACAAACAAGTTCAATTTAGTATCTGCCACCGCAATCAATGTGGCATATGAGATGGTTGAAAATGGTGTAGACTATGATCTTTGTGTTGCTTAGGAAACAATTGATGGAGAATTTAAAGAAAACTAAGGAAAAGAAATATGTATTCAAGTATGAGACTTACTTTTCTACTTTCTAAAGAAACTACCTAGAACTCAAAGTGTGACGGCTCAAAGGTAGACCTATTTCCCATCAAATTAGAGATTATATGACTAGAATTGGAGATGGGAAGACACAAGATGATGTTCTTGTTACTTTATTTGTAGTATTTCAAAGGAGAATGCATGAAAGGGATATGATACCTAGAAAAATGGTTGAAAAATATCACAATGAAATCAATTCCCTAGTGTCAATAGATGAATGTATGATGGAAGTAGTGGAACTGAGGACCGTATGGATCCCTACACTAGGATATGAAATCAATGAATATGAAATAACTGGTTATGCTGACATTTTGTTGAAGAGTTTGAAGGATGAAACTAAAGAAAGATATGAGACATATGAAGAAAAGTCTATGGAAGTACACATGGAACAAAGAAAACCTATAATCAAGAAGAATGTTGATAAGATGGTTGATGTGTATGCAAAGGAAATGGGCATTTCAAAAGAATGAGTATAGTATGCAAGAGAAAGAGATAAGGAATATTTAAGTGTTGCAAAAGTATCCAGAAGCACAAGAGGATCTTGTAGGATTGCTACCACTCCTACTATCTAGAAGTCCTCTAGGTATGTGTCAACTATTGGAGAAAAGAGAAAGACTATTGCCAATCCTCCAAAAAGGGAGAGATCCCCTCTAGTAGTGAAAACTATAAGGGCGGAGAAGAAAACTGCCACTATTGCACCACCTGCTACCCCAACCAAAGAAGAGTAAAAAAAAAATATATGAGAGAAGGGTATAGGTATTAATTTTATAGAAGAAGAAGAAGAGTTGGAAGGAGGGACCACCATTGGTCTAGAGAAGAAGAAGTGATGCTTCACAAGGTGAAGTAAGCACTAAAATAAGAAGAGTTGATATTGTTGACACTGAGAGTGAAGAGGAGATAGAGAAAGAAAAAGAAGCATTTAAAATGCATATGAGGGAAAAGAAGGACGCCAAGAAGGCTTCTCTAGAGAAGAAGAGGAATGTAGAAAAGAAAGAAAAATCTAGTTGAACCTCAAAGAACAAAAATAAAAGGAACTAGTAAGGCCTCATCCCCCCACGAAATTAGAGGTATTATTTAATAGTATTTTTCAAAATGAAATGTTAGGAGAAACTACAACTCTGTATAAAGATGCATATGAGATAGATAAAGCCACCATCATTAAAGCTATAGTAAAATGCATTATTGTTCTTTCAAAGGTGTACATACGGAACATCAAGAAACATGTAATTGAAGATTTGTGGAACATATTGCTGGAAATAAGGAAATAAGCTATAAAAGAACATGAAAGGATAATATAAGAAGCTTTGGAAAGAGTGAGTGCTTCTTTATCCAAGGAGGATAGAGCCACATTGACCAGTGTAGGGTCACCCTCATGCATATGAGATCAATTTTTGATTTTTTTTCTTGTTTTGGTATGATTGATGTAAATAAGGTCATTCGAGACCATTAGATGTCATCTAGGACCATTTTTGGTGTTTTTGTGCAATTTAAGCAAAAGATGTAAAAGTTGCTCAAATGTTGTCAATGTTGTCAAATAACTTTTGTAAAAAGTGGAAAAATGGTACATTTTATGAACAAAATGTTGGATGTTGTGGTTGTGTTACTGATATGTGGTTTTCATTGATGTCAACACTATTAGCATTAATTCATTAGAAGCTGTATATGTCAAGGATATTGAGAAAATTGTAATGGAATGAGTTGCAGGTTGTCAGTGGTGAAGTGAAGTTCAATATGTCAGTAAGTTTTGTACAATGATGATCATAGGTTGTGGACTAAAGGGATTGTTGCTAAGTATATCTAGTTTATCCATGTTGAGTTTCAGAGATCCGCATGAAGATTTGATCGAGTTATGAAGATTTATATTCTAACATTTTTTATGTTGCTTCAGTTGGTGTTACTGATTGAAGATGATGCGATTTCAGTTAGTTCAGTTGCTGCAGATGCTTCTCTGGTGATTCGTGATCTTTGTGGATGTTTCTATATCATGCTCTATCTTTTTTGCATGTCCGCATTGATCGTTGTGCTCGTGGTTGTTGATTTTCTCTTGCGTGTTCATGTTTTTCTTGTTCTTGGCCAACATGGTGTTTGTAGCGTGTTGTGGATCTTCGAGGAGTAATTAATTGAAGTGTTTTCATGTTGGAGATGTTGATTTGGGTCTTCACTAAGTTGTGTCCGACCTTGGTTGATTCACATTAATAATATTTAGTGTAACTTTGGGCTGACAATTTATATGGGTAAGTGCACCAAGATGGTTCCCAAAAAGGGGGCTTAAGTGGCCACTTTTTTTCTGAAATCAAGAAATACTGACCTTGGACATGAAAATGAGGATAGTTACACTCAAAATTTTGAGATGGAACAAAAACAAGGATCGAAGTGCTCTAAGTCTACTTTCTAAACTACTAATTTATTTTGAAAATGGTTGAGATTAAGGGGTTCAAAAGAGGGACGTACACAAATTGGTGCTATTTTTGTCAGAAAACATAACATAGCAACTCTTGTACAACCTGAGCACGGTGAATTTTTTTGTAGTATTTTTAAAATTGCTATGGTCAAAAGTTAGCTAATAGTATCTAGTTGATGCACAATTTTTTTGATAATTTTTTAATGAATATTTGATTTTTTACTAATTTTCTAAGTGGGCACTTCCTAAAAAGTAGAATTTTGGCCTTGCTCCCCCTAAATTTTTTTGAAGGTAATTGATTTTTTTTAAATTTTTTTTAAAAAATGTAGAATAGACTCTAGTTTCTAAAAATGTAATTTATTTGAAATTTTGATGAACGGTTAATTTATAACGAAAAAAAAACCAAACACTGCTTTTTGGCAAAAAAATGACATACAAACAAAATAAATTATGGATGAAAGGCTTAACATTGATAAAAAAGTGAAAAAAATTACATCGTTGGATAGCTAAGAGAGAACCTAACATTACCCATGTGTTTTCTTTTGTCGATATTGAACCAGATACAATCCTGATGGTGAGCATGAACCTGATTATGTGAAAAAATTATAGAATTTGCAAAAACACGTCTCTGGTCATTGGGAATGCCCTTCAAGCCTTTGGGTTGGTATTCCAAGGCAACTACCAATGCTAAGGCTTAGGGATTCCCAAAGCAAAATATAACGCGCTCGCGTTATAACGCGAGCGCGTTATTTCCTTGTTTTGATCTTGTTATGTTTCATCGATATGCATCCTTTTGCCTCTTGCATGTCGCTGTAGCATTCTGTTTACTATGCTAAAACCAAAGAAAATCCTCCTATCCAAATGTGTTTCACTGTGATCTCATGGAGTTGGGGAAACATCATGTAGATAATGCTTCATTATACCGAGAGTCACCCCGAATGCCATCTCCTAGTCACTGAGACATAAGAAATTTTCTTACCGAAATGTGCTTCCTTGCTTCATTCGTTTCGCTATAACCTTGAGATATTGGAGAGACATCTCACAGATTAGACTTTGCTTTATCGAAAATCTTCATTCATCATGAGTTGCTATGACAAATTGATTCTCTCGCCGATGTATTCTTTTATCTTATGTGGGTCGCCGTAACATACTGACATTGGGGAGACCTCATACAGAGTGCACTTTGTTTTACCGAAAGACTTTATCCATCTTGTGTGTCGCTAAGACAATCCAATTTTCATCCCGACAAAGTCCTCATTGTGTTATCAGTGAGACCAAAGGTCACTCGTCGAGACATTACTTCGAAAGCCTCAACTCTTACTGATATGCATCCTCCCGCCACCGGTCGGTGTGACAATGTATATTCGCTATGACCTCACACCGGAAGCAATATGTTTGGCCGAAGAAACCATCCATGTGTTGTTCGGTAAGACTCTCCTCGAGAACATGTTGACAAAAACCCCGTGTCGACAAGACATAACAACCTCGCTGAGATCACATTACGATATCACCAAGCTCTTGCCAATGAACCTCCACATGCATTAGTCGGGGAGACAATTCAAAATTGATGAGACACTATCCCGACGACCAAACTCCTACCGATAGAAACCTACAGGTGAATGCCGATCACTATAACAATGAACAAGTCTTGTCGATCACCTGCAACAAACATATGTTAACACACAGGCAACATGGGTTGGGGAGACCTAGATAGACCTATTCCGATATGGACCACAACATGAAAAATGCATGACTCGATGGATTCTATGGGGTCACACGACCAAAATATGGGTAAAAATATCATAAAATGAGGAAAATGTGCCTAAGGTAGGACTCAAATGGAGACTCAGGAGGATGAAAGATATGTAAAAGTCATCAAATTTTT
>VDFB02219195.1:0-10306 GCA_007258455.2 Sequoia sempervirens
TGGTATACAAATAAGTATAAGGTGATTGCCATACCTCACAAAATCCTTAAGTTGACAAATGTTTCGTAGATTGAAGGTGACCCAAATAAGTTGAGATAAAAGCCTCATGTATATCTTAAATGTGACACCAATCTATAAACCTCACAAAAGTGTAAGTTAATGCTTGGACAAGATCCATTAAAGCATTGTTCTCTTTTTTTGACACATGAACCCAAAAAACGGTGTCCTAATATTGAAGGGGTTTGGCAATCACTTTGAGCACTTCCAAGAATGCATGCACTTTCAGAAAAGTGGCAAGAACCCATCTAAGCATTTATAGATGTATTGTCCCACTCTATCTTTGTTGTGTTGTTGCATCCATAGTATGCAGACTTATGAGATGGAAACTAGAAAGTGAATTCTTGCTTTTTATTCTCCTTTTACTACACAAACCCCAAGATTCTTGGCACTCTACCAATGAGAGATTCAATTCTCTCAAATTTAGAAATGAAAGATTGGCAAGGGGACAATGGAGGCACACCCAAATGTCACTAGCTCGATGAGCAAGCAATTGAACAAGAGACTATGGCTCAAGCTAAGGGTTTGGTGACATATGAAGAAAGGTATTCTACTTTTTAGAGCAACTTTGTCAAGTCAAGAAGAGAGAAAGGCATAATAGAGATAAAAGGCACCTTAATCCAAATACATACAAAAAAGAGGGAATCATTGAAGGGGGAAAGGAGGATGTTCCTCAGAGCCTCGGATACAAGGATGACTCAAATGCCACATAGAAGACTGAAAATTGATGCAAGTATGGATTGAAAATTTTAACTATACCAAGGAGGAGATCTGCGAAGTGGTAAAATTCACATGCAAATATGAAGAGTTGCTCTCATGCAAATTCAAGGATATTAAAGGCCTACACCAATTATTTGAGTAGTCATTTGGGACAATAGCTTGATCAGAAAAGAATTGTGTGTACCATCTGAACCAAAACATTCACACCAAAACAAGGAAACTGACAAGATGTTCAAGTATGGAAAATCTATTTAGTAGAGAAATCTATGTAGCTAACTAAAATTGCCATGCCAATAAAGAAGCATCAACAAATCAACATTTGTATCGACTTCCATCCACCTAATGAGACACATGTCACCATTATTTCCCCTACTTTCACCAAAAATATTATAGAATATAATACATATACATCTACTAATAAATTCTTGTGATACCATCATATGGAGAAGTGTACAGCTTGTTAAAGAATGGAAGAAGAAAAGCCATTGCATGCATATTTAAGAGGTCATGATCCACATGATTCGAATAAATAATGCAAGTTGGAAAGATGGAATGATTTCACCTGGTAAACGATGTGATATGGTCCTAAAATTGCAGATTGATGTTGGTATTGGTAAAACTGTATAGGACTGTTCCTAGAGATTCCACCTCTTTACCAGCAAAGGAAATGCCAAGCCCAACAAGAGACTTTTTATTCTCGGATCATGGAGAAAAGGAAATAAAATGAGATAAATGGACCTCTTTCACTTGATAAATGTTGTACCCCAAATTAAAATTTTGCTACACTTAGTCATTTTGAAGAAATAAGTAAAAGTCTTGTCAAAATTGTCAAAAAGGTCAAATTGGGTTCTGCATGCCTTGCATGAGGGTCAAAAAAAAACTCAAAATTTTCAAAATCTAACAATCTGGGTCTGCTCAAAGCGACCTAGTCTACAAAACCCAGATCTCAATTTTTCAGCCCTAAATTTTAGGAAAATTTCTATTTTTAGAAACTTTCTAAAAATGAGAACCTTTTTTCTAGGTTTTTCTAGGTTTCTTTCGAAATGGATACTAGCAAATTTTTCTAAAAATAGTAAGTTTGGCTGTTAGGGTTCAAACTAATTTTGATTGGTCAAAAATACATCCTCATCAGGCTGGTGCAATCAGAATCATCAAAAGATCAGTTTTGCCCTAGTGGGTCTATTTTGCTTTTTCAGGAGCTCCAAGGCCATCGATGGAGGTCACTTGAATGCCAAGTGTCAAATTCAGAGTCTCAAGCACTGCTCAAATCAAGAAACTACAACAGATGATCGAGGGACGAAGAACAAAGAATGAAAGCTGAAGAATCATGAAAATTGCAAAATTTTGGCTAACTTTGGGAAGCTCAGGCGCCCCTACTCAGTCTAGGCGCCTAGATGCTCATGCCTTAGAAAAAATTTCATCGAGACAAACTAAGTTGTTGAGTGTCTCGGTCCCATAGGCTGTTTAGTCTCGTGGACGTCATTAAAATCTTTCATTCATTCATTCAAACAGTCAAAGCAATGGCAAGCACGTAGAACAAGGAGAAAGTTGAAAATTTGCAAAATAAAAACTAACACTGCCAAGCATAGAGCCCCACTCGCAAGGGTAGGCACCCGGTGTTGATCTTTGAGGAGAATTCGGATGATAGAATTAGGGTTGCTCACCCAAACAATGTTGCTCAAAATCTTTCTATGCAGTCTAATCCATGCGGCCCACGGTAGTCAAATCAACAGTCATCGAGAATTGAGTCGAATGGAGGAGTCTCATGCAGAAGCCCGAGGCATGGAAATCCTTTGAAAACTCGAGAAAATGACTACACTAAATTAAATTTTGGAAGACTTGAGTGGCCGAGCCTAGGGTTTTGGAGGCCCAAATCCAGCAATTAGGGTTTTCCAATTCAGTCAATCCCTTCAGAATTATGCCAACTTTGCAGTGAATATCTTAGCCCGATCAACAAACTCGTCAACTGTCGGCAAGTACAGATCCAGTCGAGGACACAACATGAAGGTCAAATTTGAAGGTTGAAAATAGAGCCAAAATGGCTAAGGCTGGAGAACTTGGGCGCCCTATGAGAAGATAGTCGACCAAGCTTTTGGGTCATCCAATGGATGAATTTGCAGTTGCAACCTCCAAAAGGTTTTCTTTAGAATTGAACCAGCTTTCCAACACATTCATCAGTGAACTCATCAAATTTGTCAAGCACCAGATATGTCAAATTGAACGGAGGGAAACTTGTGTGAGATGAAAAGTCAAAAAAGTTGAAAACACAAAAAAATCTAACTCTAGAGGAGTTGAGCACCCCAGCAAGTCAGGAGCGCCTAAGCTTTTGATCCCCTAAAAACAGTTTTCAGGAGATGTCACCTCCAGAACAATCTTTCTGAAATCCTCCAAACTATCCAGCGAATCTGACAACCAGTCGATCAGGTTAGTCTAGCTCATGGAATTGCGAAATCCTTTGAAGGTGAGGAAACAAAAATTGAAGAATGTGAAAAATGGCTAACACTGGTAAGCTTGGGCACCCCAGGTAGCCAAGGGCGCCCATGATTTTGAGGGTCAAGATGAAGTTTTTATAAAAAGTTGCCTCCAAACTGTTAAATTTAATGATCAGATTTAATGCACAGAAATTAATTCACAACTTAACACAAGACACAACAGATACCCTGGAAAAACCCTCCTCTTGAGGGAGAAAAACCCAGCCAATAATCTCTTATATTATTGAATCAGAAAAACAACTCCTTTACAAAGAGGCCGATATGAAGGGACACAATATAAGCACCAAAATTATGATGCAACACAGATACAGCCAGATGCGAATCTCAGATTATGAACTCGGCCTTCAACAATCTGCACTTGAAGAATATCTTGCACTGCTCTTGAAGGTGAATGTAAGATATGCGAATGAACTGAATGAAGTGAATTGGATGATGAACAAATGAGAGAAACATCTAATATATATACAAGGAGAGAGGATGTGTCTCTTCACATATCAACAAGTCGGCCTCCACCAAGAGTCGGCCACAATTAATAAATGAAACTTCTTCTGAAAGATCGTGCCTTAGAGAGGAATCGCATCCAATGACAACTTGGCTTAATCATGAATAAGGTTCTTCATTAAATCGCACCTCTTGGAGTCTTATAAATTAAATAGCTGCTTGCTATTATTTAATTTATCCAAATAAAAGATAAATCGGCTGGAAGAGAAAACCGAAGCTGCTATCATAAACATCAACACTCCCTCTCAGCTAGGGAGGATACTTCCAGCTGCACAAGACAAATCACCTCATCGTGATGTCTACCACTATGGCTACAACTATAAGTGAAAAGAAGAATATCACCTCATTGTGATATCAAATATCGCCTCAACACGATATCAACCATAATGGCTACAACCATACTATGTTGTGTACAAGTGTTCATCACTTACATGATGTTGTCACCTCAACATGACTTTCACCATGGCTCTCCCAAAGGGTGAAACATAAGTACAAAATGTGTCATGGAATCACACACATGACATCCACCATGACTCTCTCAGAGGGTGGAAACAAGGGCTTTCACCTCAAATCTCAAAGAGAAATGTATTAACAAGGGATTTCACCTCGAACTTCTCTCACAGAGAGCTCATTAAACAGGCTCACTGATACTGAGACTCTTTCTTAGTTAAGGCTGGATTCTCCACCATACCAAGCTTATCTCCGAAGTACACAAAATTTATCCTGGAGAGAGGCTTGGTGAGAATGCTCGTGATGCGCTCATCGATGTGATACCTCAGTATGCCAGTAAGTACCATATCTCTATTATAGTGGCGCCCGATCTCAGCATGCTTGGTTGCAGTAAATGGAACACGGGATTGGCGGAAAGCTTCTGCGCCAGCCTTTCGATTATCTGTCGTGATAGTGAGCTCCGGTGATTGTCAAACAATCTGCCAAAGGAGCTTACGAGCCACTGCCATTGCTTCGAGGCACGCGCTGCAAGCTATACTGCGCGCTGATGTACTCAGTACCACAAATGGCTATAGCGCACCCAAGATATCTGTGAGACGAAATTTGGAAACAACAGCCCGGAGGTGCTCTTCCGTCTGTGACTTTTGACCCAGTAGTCAGTATAACCAAGTAGCTCCAAGAGTCACATCACAGAAGAATACCTCAACCCATATCCAAAGCATTGCCGCAGAGTATCTACAGGAATGCTCCATTTTGGCTGCAACGCAGATATGTATCTGTCTCGGCTCACACATGAGTACGACTAAGTGCACTCCGCGGCATAGAGATATAAGTCTAGTGTTAACTAGATACATCAAGGGTCCAATCAACTGTCTGTACAATGTAGGATCCACCAAGTCTGAACTAGCTGCAGCCTCCTTCAATTTATGTAGGTTGGTCTCCATAGGTGTAGACATGGATTTGCAATCCATCATACCAAATCTCTTAAGTATATCAATGGCGTACTTTCCTTGAATTAGAATCATCTCATCTGGTTTTTGCCAGACTTCTAATCCAAGGAAGTAATGCATGAGCCCAAGGTCCTTCATCTCAAATTCAGAAGTCAACTCCTTCTTACACTCGAGAATCAGGTGATCTTGAAATAGAGATTTGAGTCAGCATCATTCTTCAAGAAGTCCAAACTTGACAGGAGCCTGCTTAAGACCATACAAGGCCTTCAACTTGCAAACATGAGACTCCTTCCCATGAACCTCAAATCCATCAGGTTGCGCGATATAAACTTCTTCCTCAATCACACCATTGAGAAAAGTTGTCTTCACGTCCATTTGATGAATCTTCCATCCTCTAGATGCAGCAATGGCAATGATGGTTTTGACAGAAGTATAGCGAGCAACAGGAGCAAATGTTTCTTCATAATCAACTCCCTCTTTCTGTGAAAACCCACGAGCCACGAATCTTGCCTTGTACTTCTCAATGCTCCCATTTGCAACATGCTTGATTTTGAAGAGCCATTTCGAAGATACCACTGATTTGCTCTCGGGTCTAGGAATAATGTCCCAAACATCATTCTTGAGAATTGATTGGTACTCCTCTGCCATAGCATCTCTCCAAACCTGTTGACTAGATGCTTCCTCAACACAGGTAGGCTCAGATTCAATAATCTGACTCATTAAGGCAACATAATTGGAGAGCTTATGTGGCCTTTTACTTTCTTTGAATGTGCCTCTAGGAGCTGCAAAACTTTCAGCCTCTTGCATAGTACGCCTGGCCCATAGATGTCTCTTTCTCCCAATAACAATGTCAGTAGGTCCATCAGTAGGTTCCAAGGGTTCAACTGGATCAAGATCTTCCTTTGGTTCCGAAATCTCCCTCTGAATCTCAAGAGTATGGTCAACTTCCATATCCTAAGGAGACTCTTCATTATCGATCTCCATATGAATACCCCTGGATCTCCTGAATGCAACATCTTCCTCGAATGTGACATCCCTACTGATCTCGATCAACTTTTGTCTTGGAATGTATATCCTGTAGGCTTTTGATGTCTCACTGTAGCCCACAAATATTCCCTTCTTGCCAAAAGGCTCCAACTTAGTTCTCTTTTCCTTTGGAACATGAACATAGACAGGACATCCAAAGATCCTCAAATGACTGCCTTCAGGCTTCTTTCTTGTAAAGGCTTCTTCCGAAGTCATATTCTCCAAGACCTTGTGAGGACTTTTGTTTTGAACATATACAACCGTCCTGGAAGCTTCTGCACATAAGAAGGTTTGCAAATCTTGGTCATGGATCATGGCCTTCGCTGCTTCCATGATCATCCTGTTCTTTCTTTCTGCAACACCATTCTGTTGAGGATTATAGGGGACACAAAACTCCCTCTTAATCCCTGCACCAATACAAAAATCCCTAAAGCTGCCAGAGGTGAATTCTCCACCATTATCTGATCTGAGGACCTTGATTCTTTTACTAGAAAGATTCTCTACCAAGGCTTTGAACTCCTTAAACCTCCCTAACACTTCCTCAAACTCTTTAGTTTTCAAAAATAAATCCAAGTCTTTCTAGAGTGGTCATCAATAAACAAAACATAATACAAAAATCCACTCAAAGATGGAACAGACATAGGTCCACATAAATCAGAATGAATAAGGTCTAAAATGCACTTAGATCTATTTTCTCTACTATTGAAAGGAGCTTTTATATTCTTACCTAATGCACAACCTTTGCAAGTTCCTTCATGCTCCTGATTGAACTTAGGAAGACCCGACACCATCTTCTCCATAATAGGTAATGCTCGGAAGTGTAGGTGAGCCAATCTCCGATGCCAAAGATCACATACACTTGAAGAATCATGGACCAATGCTTGTAGAGGACGCGTGCAAAGCCTATAAAGACTTTCATGTCTAACTCCAATTACCTGAGCGTCCTTGAAGCTAGAATTCTCCATCCACACTAGAACTTTGCCTTTGGAGAAGGCAACTTGATATCCTTTATCTTCTAAGGCTGAAATTGAAATGAGATTGCGTTTGATTCCTGGAACATAAAGGACATTGCTTAACTGAAGTGTGATGCCGGAATCCAAATGAAGTGTAGAGGTCCCAATCCCTTTTACGAAGTAGCTAGCATCATCTCCAATGATGACTTGTTCGGAAGAATCTCTCTCCACCAAGCTTATGTTCTTAAACTAAGATGGCGCTGTTCAGCACCACCATCAGCCAAGTGTTAAAAAGAGTACCGCTGGATGTGCCGAAAAACAAATATTCACTTGAATCCTTTTAGTGGAGAAGATCATCAACATTTGCAATCCGGCGGGTTTGTTAGGTTCAGTTGGACAATGCTTAGCAAAAGTGGCCAAACCAACACACCTAAAGCTATTGATTCACAAGTCTTCTTTCGAAGGGGATACACCATTCTTTATCTCTGATTCCTCTTTTGAAGAATCCTTTCTTTCCTTCTCAAGCTTTCGAGCAGTCACCATTCTCTATTAGACAACTTTGATCCCAACTTCTAGCCACCTAACTTTGACTCTTCTTGAATGCAATCTGCTCGCACACTCAAACTTCTAGTTTTGGATTCAAATCTATTCCTTGAATGTAGGACTCCCATGATAATGGAAGACCATTGAGAGCAAGCATCGTTAGATCTTTATCATCAACCACATGACCAATTGTAGAGAGCTGATCTCTCAACTCCGAGATCCTCATGAAGTAGGCAATCACTGTTCTCCTTTAGCCATCTTCACATGGTGTAATTGTTGCTTCAGTGCAAGAGCCCGACTGGTGTTATTGATTTTGTACATCTCCTCTAATGTCCTGAACATCTCCCTTGCAATTTTCAACTTGGAGATGATTGGAACAATATGATCTTTGACGGAATCAACCAACAACTTCTTCGCCTTGATGTCTTTCTTCCTCCATTGCAACTTCTCTTCTTCCTCTTCTGGTTCGGGAACTTTGGTCTCCGCAAACTCAGCCAAATCATTTCTAAGGCAGCATATTAACCAAACCTGTTGATACGTGCTAGTTGATGCTCTAGTTCATCCTTCAATCCGTTCACCATCTTGATTGAGGTAGAGATAGACAAAGAATTATGATGAAGAGAATAGAGTATCGTTGTAGAATCAAATCTCATCACGATCCTCTCAAACCCACTCTGATACCATGTTAAATTTAATGATCAGATTTAATGCACAGAAATTAATTCACAACTTAACACAAGACACAACAGATACCCTGGAAAAACCCTCCTCTTGAGGGAGAAAAACCCAGCCAATAATATCTCTTATATTATTGAATCAGCAAAACAACTCCTTTACAAAGAGGCCGATATGAAGGGCCACAATATAAGCACCAAAATTATGATGCAACACAGATACAGCCAGATGCGAATCTCAGATTATGAACTCGGCCTTCAACAATCTGCACTTGAAGAATATCTCGCACTGCTCTTGAACGTGAATGTAAGATATGCGAATGAACTGAATGAAGTGAATTGGATGATGAACAAATGAGAGAAACATCTAATATATATACAAGGAGAGAGGATGTGTCTCTTCACATATCAACAAGTTGGCCTCCACCAAGAGTCGGCCACAATTAATAAATGAAACTTCTTATGAAAGATCGTGCCTTAGAGAGGAATCGCATCCAATGACAAGTTGGCTTAATCATGAATAAGGTTCTTCATTAAATCGCACCTCTTGGAGTCTTATAAATTAAATAGCTGCTTGCTATTATTTAATTTATCCAAATAAAAGATAAATCGGCTGGAAGAGACAACCAAAGCTGCTATCATAAACATCAACACAAACAAATCTCGTCAGATTCGATCAAGCTCCACAACTAGATCATCAGCTAGTTCACAGGATTCACCGAGCTTTCGGAAATCAAGATCAAACTGGGGCCAAAACTCAAGCAAAAGTTGAATATGTCAGAAAATTGGTTAAGTCTGCAGAGGAAAAATGCCTCTAGCCAAGGAGGGCGTCTAAGCTTTCATGCCTTAGAAGAATTTTTCAAAATTTCATCTTTCAACATCAAAAAGTGTCCAAATTCAACGAACCTGCTCACAATTGGCTTCGAAAGTTTTAAAGCAGAGAATAAAGCGTTTTATTTATCCTCACAACTTATTTAAGAAGGCTTTGGATTTCATTATTGACTTTTTGCAAGAGAAGAGGAGACAATTTTATTCTTTTCAGGATTCCAGAACCAAAACGTAGTGTTTTTTCACAGTTCTTCATAGTTTCCAAATCAACACACAAAGCAGCTCGCTTTTTCATACTTTATTTCTCTAGGGCATCGATTTTCAAAAGAAGGGGGTCAATATTTTCAATTTCCAACAATCTGGGTCAGCTCAGTTCTTGATTCTGAACAACTTTGAAGAATTTTTCAACTTTCAAAAACTTGATTTTTCCATGCATGTCCAAGAAATCTTCAATATTTTCAAAATCTGATCAACTAGGTTCATCCAAAACATGATTCTACACAAAACCCAGCTCTCAGCTTTTTTGATGAAAATCCAGAAATTTTAGGGTTTCTGCATTTTCGACCAGCCTTTAGTATTTTCAAAAACAAACAATCTGGGTCCTCTTAAAACGAAGTTCTCTACAAAACCCAAGTCTAAGCTTTTTTCCGAGAAAACTGCTTTTTAAGGACAAATCAACCTTCAATTTTCAGCCATTTGCACAAAAGGTGTCTGAACATAGTTGAATTTACTGTTAAAATTCAAGTTTTTCAGCATGCAATACTCTCCCATGGGATTCAAAACCAAGCCAATATTGTATCTTGCAGCCTCAAGTCAGATGATGTTGATGTTAATTTTAGGATCAAATATTAATAAGCAGATTTTAATTCAAATTCAAACAAATAGACACAGCATATACCCTGGGAAAACCCTCCAACTTGAGGGAGAAAAAACCCAGCAACAATATATCACTTATATATTGAATATGAAACAACAATGTTCTTTACAATGAGGCCAATTACAAGGCCAAACAACAGCACCAAAACTTCATGCAATAACAGATAATTATCTTGCTCTTCCTTGATATCGAATTCAGCCATCTTGAGAAACTTCGATCTGCTCTTGATGAAATT
>VDFB02219196.1:0-20434 GCA_007258455.2 Sequoia sempervirens
AATATATTAACGATATTTAACAAAAATATACAGTATATTACATAACAAGTAAAAAAATTGCAATTATAAGATGTATACAACGAATTGAACAAATCTCGCTACTTACCTCATGTATTTTCCAAGATCATATATAAATTGCTTGACATTGTTGTCAAAGTTGTCTAGGAGAGATAGAAGTAGAATGTACTACAACAATTATAAAATGATCTTTTCATTATTTTTCCAAAAGTAGTAAATATAATACACTGAAAAGTACATGCATTATACAAGTGTATATAATATACCAGAATAATTACCTTAATGAAGGTATTTCAATCATGCATTTTCATCCCTGACCCAAATTCACCTTTCTTTGTTATTATATTGTTTATGTTCGCAGCAAATCCTGTGGGAAATCGAATTTTTCGTATGACTTGTTTTATAGCATTGCTTTGCTGCTATGTTAATAACCAAGGAAGGGCACTTATATTAATTTGGTCTCCATCGCTATTTAATTGAATGACATTTTTCATTGCATGATTGGCTTCCTGAATGTCACTTCAAATTTTGACAATTTTTTCTGTCATGCCTTCCATCCAATATTTTCCATAACGTTTATGTTATATTCTTTCTGATATGCATTGTATCAAAAATGCTGGAATTTGCTCATAGTAGGGCAACCTGCTAAATTATCTAGGATAACTTTTTAGTCCCTGTAGAAGCCAACCATTAATGCCTTGACGACCTTCATGAAGCATATAAGTTAAACAAATTAACAAAAACAATCATTATCAATTACAACATGAGTAAACACAACACAATATAAAATATAAATTCAAAATATATCATATGATAGATAAACAATTTGATCCGATGTATAACCTTGATGATTAATTCTATTATATTCCAACTTTCATAGGTGATGTGTCATTCTTCGTGGTTTTGATGTAGTTTCCTCTTTCCCATTGAAAAGATGTTTTTCGATAGTTTGATACTTATGATTTCTATGGAGGAATTGCATGTACTCATCAAACACCTATTTTCTTAAACTTGTTGAATGGCAAGATTTCATCTTTGGACCACAAATTGGACATGCAAATTTTCCTTTGTTTGAAGACCAATACCACAATATCATATATAGTGGATTAAATATGTCAATTTTTATAATTATATATAATGAATAGATTATTTTAAAAACATGCATGATATCTACTTCATCAAATTAAATATTGTTAAAGTGCAGTGGAACGTTATAACATACCACAAAAATGTGTTAGCCCTGGGGCATCATGAATTGTCCATACAAGCATTTCATGGAATTGAAATTGTCTTTGTCTTATTGGTCTAGAGACGTCATACATAGTGACGCCATTCCATAACTTTAGTAACTCGTCGATAAGAGGCTTGATATATGCATTCATATCTTTAACTTGGTACTTACCTAGTTGAATGAACATAAACATTACATAATTATTACAACCATTTTACTGCAATATATATAAATTAATGTACATAACTATTGAATAAAAAAAATATAAATCATTATGCAACAAATAAGACAAATGAGATGCTACTACGTTAAAGAAAATTGATGTAAACAAATACCTGGAACAATCATTGACAACATTATGTGCTCCCTCTTTATTGACATCCATGGAAGACTGTTATTGTTGATAACAAAAACATGCCACACTGAGTAAATAGATCTCAGCTCTCCAAATGGATTGACATTGTCCGCTCCCAATGAAAGCCTAAGATTACGAGGTTCTTCTTTAAAGTGTGGCCATTTTTCCTCGATGTCCCTAAATGCAGAACCACCCGCAGGCATTCAAAGAATGTCATCTCCACTTCTATTCTGTGCATGGTAATTCATAAATTGCGCTAAGCTTTCGCACCTAAATAATCGTTGCATACGTGGAATAATGGGAATATAACAAAGAACCTTGCGAGGCACCTTTTTTGTTAGTTGATATGTTCGATATCTACTGATATGACATTGTGGGCATTCTGTTGCAAATTCCCGTTGTTTATGATATATAATATGATCATTGGGACATGCATCTATTGCTTGATACTCCATTCCAATATCTTTCATAATGGCAGATAAATCTAGGTATGAGTAAGGTAAAATATTTGATGGTGGTAACAAAAATTCACCAATCAATCTACAACAAGAAATAATTTGTTAATATAAAGAATATTAATGGTACATATTCCATCCTTTATTTACTAGTGATGAACTAACAACAATTAAAATAGATGAAAAAAGATGACATAGATGACATACCTTAGCATCCATAAGATTGCTATGTTTGATAAACCATTCATAACCTTCAAGTTCAACAACAACAATACAGCAGAGAGAAGAGTTGTTTGGGAGCCTTCATAAAGGGGCTCATATGCCTTCTCAAGTGCAGGTAAATCATGAACATCATCAAAGTCATCTTGATCATCATGATCAGCTTTGCCACTAAATGTGTCATGGATCAATGTATTCGTACCATCATCTTCAACTGTGTTTTCTAGCGCATGATCATCTTCTTTGATAGGATCATTAACTTTATCTTCGATATTCACAGCTCCATGTTCGTCCGCTTGCAAAACCACATTCTCCGGGCCGTGATAATCCATATCATGCTTTCGACGCCCCAACTATAATAATGATAGAAACAAATAAACCATGATCATGATGAACTGATTATATATATGTATATAAAATGTTAAAATGATATAAAATTTTAAAAATTCAATCAATATAAACAAATATAATGAACAACTTGCCAATGGATGATAATCATGCCCCCCTTCAACATGACCATGCTACCTACAATGTTTCTTAGTTGTTGTGATTAAAAGTCATATAGATCTTTAAGCCCTTGCAATTATTGCAAGGGACAGCCTTTCCATCACCCTTTCTTTTCAATCCAGCCCACAATCTATCAAGTGTCTCCTCATTTTGTTTTGGACTAATATTATCTGACATGATTTTTCTTTACCAAGCTTGACTATTTAGATCTTCAAAAAATATCAAACTCACACTCCAATAATTTTTATTCATAGGCAGGTAACAAAATCTAATAATTCTGATATTTTACACCAAAATTTTTGGCATGCAACCACCCCTACAAAAGAGAAGATAGTATGAAGTTATGGCCCCAAAAACACTTTAAAATGCTAATTCCAAAACTTATTAAATACGTTTTACTATGATTTCCAACCGTTAAGACTCCTAAAATTAGAATATTGAACTTGATCGCAAACTTCCTACAACGATGGAGGTAGCGAGCTAGTAAGAGCAAGTGACCCATTCCTAAGGAGCAACAAGTCAGAATCATCATTGCTAATGTCAATACGGATTTGTCATTTTAGTTAAAGATGCAATGTGTCACTTCTTATCACGAGCTTATCCCTAGGTCCCTCAACATTGAGAGAGCCCTAATCGCACAAGGAAGCACACACTAGTAGAATTTGGCAAATAAATGACTAGGTGACTAAAAAATTTAGTCACAATAACTAAAAATGACTAAATTATGCTCATTTTTTGCAACTCAGCTATAAATGAGTAAATAAATTACTAGTTTGGTCGTTGATTAAAAATTATTTAGTCACACAAATAAAAATGACTAAATAGTTAGTCATTTATTTAGTCAGAATCCATTTGAATAAATCATTTAAGGAATCAAGAATATAGCCCGCCAAAATACTCTAAAAATTTAATAAACATACCCTAAAACTTTTGTCAAAATCTTATTTTCAAGCGTAGCCCACCATAATGGAGTTTTAATTTTAATATACATACTCTAAAACCTTCGTCAAAACATTATTTTCAAGCATAGACCGCCAAAATGGAGAAGTGTTTCTATAAATACTGACAGAGAATGGTGAAGAGATGTGCGTGAAAGGAGGCATAGGATTCATTGTTGCTTATCTCATTCCTACTTTGCTTAACAAATCTTACATTGTTCCCCCTACTATTTGTAATCTAGGTATTTACTTGACATATATTTGCATAATCTCAAATTCCTTCAGAGGCTTTTGAAGTATCAATGTATCCTATATAGGGTTTAGAATGATTTCTTTTAATTAAAAAAATAAATAAATGATGTATTTTCTGTAATTAGATAATGTGGAGATCTCCTAAATCTGCCCACTATCCTCTTTGTACTTTGTATTCATTACTCTAGCTACTAGGGTTTTGCATGTGACATCTTTAATATCTTCATGATCGTGGCTTTTAAATAGATCTTAGTCTTTGCTTTAATCCTTTTCATGGTAACCCTTGAGTTCCATAATCCACCTTCAATCTCTTCTAAGAACGTTGTCTTAAGCTAGACTGCATAGTATGCATATAAATCAAGTCCTTCATACCTTCCATTGTTCCAAACCACCACTCACTGCCTTGCTTAAAATGTTGCCTCCATAAGCACAATAGCATGTTTTAAAATCATGGTTGCCATTGATTGACCATTAAGGTCACCACTTTCATCAAGATACAATGAGATTTTTGTCTTCAAACTCAAGGCATTATGCAAGATAACATTGTGAATTGTTTGTTGTATGCGATTTGATTTTCTTGCATTTACTGCTTTGCTAACTTCCTTTAAGACTGGGTATTGCACCCTCTGCAATCTCAAACAACTCACTCACTATCACTTGAAGATTCCTTTCATGAGCATCCTTCTATAAAATCAAACTATGCCCTATAGACTGCCTACTTACTACAGGGGACTCATTGTTTCATGGTATTGTAGTTCTTAAGATCCTTCAACCTTATTGACACTACTTCACAGTCCACAAGGTATTATTCACTATTCTCCCATCTTTGATGAGTCTCAAAACACTGCTCAAACATGCAATCCACTACCTCCATTATACATTAATGGCTAAGAAGAAACATTGAACCTATGATTACCACTGTTACTTCATTTGGACAGTCATTCCCTGATTGCATTTGCCTTGTCTAACACTACCAAAAGCATTTGAAAAACCCTTAAGGTCAGCAAGGGGGTAAGGAAACTCACTGTTAAAATCTCCACTTTACTATGCAAGGTTTGAGCTTTATTATCTTGTCACTGCTCAGCCTCTTTTTGACTGTCACATCTCAAGTGACTATCATTCTTCTTACCGTAGATTGCATTTATAAATGTCACTAAGCTACATAGTGTGCTTGTTATTGGCTACAATCTTTAGATTGCAAGATTTTGTTATTACCTACAATGTCTCAATCTTTCTGGTATTGCAACCTCACTAATCTGCTATAGTTATTGTTTATGTTTCTACGGAGGCCTAGGGTTTGTACCCTAATCATGCTCTTACCAATGCGTCTGTTGGTATTACAAAACAACCTTAAATCTTGGGTCAGAAATTAGTTGTCTTGACAAAGTTGTGGTATGATCTTGGATTGTATCCTAGAGTGTGTGGGAAGTTTGTGTTTGATCATTAAGGTATGTAAACCTGATAATGGAAATGTATCCTATATATCATGGGTCTTGATTTAATACTTTCCATATTGGTTATTAGCAGATCACATTATTATAGTTTGCGGTAACCCAAGATTGCATTCAAGTATGTAACAAACTTGGTTTGTAGTTTAAGCTATACACTTTTAAGTAATATTCATAAGGTTTAGAAAATCTTGATCACTCTCTAGAATAGCTCATTAAACATGGGTTGTGCTTGAATGCACTACATAATTGATATAACACAACCACTCTACATATCAACCAGAGTTATAGGCTCTTTATTGCAACAAGAGGTAATCACTCTTTGATCATGCTATAATTACATCCTAACCTATTAAACTTGAGACAACCTGAATGCACCCAATGATGATTGACACCTACATTATACATCCTAAATTAACTACATTATATGAGTGCCTCCATTTCTCTCACAACATAGCCACATTAAATTTGGGTCACACATGAATGCATCATGTATTTGTTATAGCACAATTGTGCCACATGACCAATAGAGTTATGGATCACATAATTATAGTCACAAGAATATGTTCCTTGGTTGTGATCTTATGGTGATTCCACACAACAAAATATGGACATGAAATTATCAAAACCCTAAACCTCTAAAAATGAAATCTGATGAGATGTTGCTTTAAAATATGATTTTCAAACCTGGAACTACAAATCTAACTTCACAACTGAATTATGCAAAAAGATAATGACTACCCTCAACCTGGCGATATCTTCTTGATTTTTTTCTGATTTTTCCCAAGAAAATCATCCTTAGTTCTCCACAAACTATCTCAAGTAGAGCAAAACACTGTTGCAATAAATCAGGGGCAAACTCACTTTTCTTTATGTCGGCCACAATTTGATTTTTTTCTATTTTTCATGTTTGTTGAAATTTCGATGAAACTGATAGTCGACATTTCGACGAAACTCAGGTTTGTCAAAATTTCGACGAACATCGGGGATAAACTTTCAAAAAATTCAAAATTACACATCAAATTTTACAAGCACCCGACGATACATCAAATTATACATATTTCGTCAAACATTTTCGTCGGATTTTGCAGTCAAATGAGTTAGTGTTAGATAACTTTGTTTTAATCTTCCTTGACGATATCTTGATATATTATAACTCAGAGGAAGAGCATGAGAAGCATTTGAGGATAGTATTGCAGTGGTTGAGGGAACATAAGTTATATGGGAAAATGTCCAAATGTACCTTTTTCCAATCTGAGGTGCATTACTTGGGACACGTTATTTCAGCAGAAGGGATAGTCGTGGACCCAGATAAGATTAAGGCAATCTTAGATTGGTCGGCACCACAGAATGTTTCAGAAGTTTGAAGCTTTATGGGATTTGCAGGGTATTACAGGAGATTTGTGCAAGGGTTCTCGACTATAGCAGCGCCAATTACCGCACTCCAGAAGAAGGGAAAGAAATTTGAGTGGAGTAACAGGTGTGAAAAATCTTTTCAGTTGCTAAAGGAGAAACTCACTTCTACACCTATTTTAGTTGTGCCTGATCTGAATGGTCATTTTACAGTGATTACTGATGCATCAGGAGAAGGGGTAGGAGTCATTCTCATGTAGGAAGGACAAGTGGTAGCATATGAATCAAGAAAGTTGAAACAACATGAGTTAAATTATGCACCACATGATTTAGAGTTGGCAGCCATAGTTCATGCCCTTCAGATGTGGAGACACTATCTTTTGGGGAAGCCCTTTGAACTAAAGACAGATCATGTTGGGTTACAGTACATCTTTACTCAACCCAACCTAAATGCTCATCAAAGGTGATGGTTGGAATTTTTGAGTGAATATGACTTTGGCATTGAGTACATTAAAGGGAAGGAAAACAGGGTAGCAAATGCCTTCAGTAGGAGACGACATCTTGCATCCATGGTTACCATAAAATCTAATTTCAGGGAGCAGGTGGTTCAGGCTTTACCTGGGGATGAGCAATATGAAAGGGTAAAACAAGCCCTAGAGTAGGATCCTTCAGATCGTAGATTTGTTGGGTATGTATTTGAGTTTGATGGACTCTTGAGGTTCTAGGGTCGTATGTATATCCCTAACTCTGTAGGGTTGAGAGAGTTGGTGCTAAAGGAATTCCATAATGCGCCTTACTTGGGACACCCTGGTGTGACTAAAATGGTTGAGGGACTCAAACCTCTATATTTCTAGCCAGGACTCAAAAGGGATGTTACTACATTTATAGCTTGATGTTTAGAATGCCAGCGAGTTAAGGCTGAGCATGTACATCTGGCAGGACTTTTATATCCGCACAGGGTGCCAGAATATAAGTGGCAGGTGATAACTATGGACTTTATTCAGGGATTGCCGATGTCTAGGAATCGACATGATACCATCCTAGTTGTGGTGGATAAATTAACTAAGTTAGCCCATTTCATTCCTGGGAACCTCAAGGATGGTTCAATGGTTTTGGCGAGGAAATTTGTACAAGAAATCTTCCAACTGCATGGAGTGCCATAAGTGATCATTTCAGATCATGACACTTGGATGACTTCCAGATTTTGGACTACTCTGAATTCTTCCCTGGGAACCAAATTAAATTTTAGTTCTGCATATCATCCTCAGACCGATGGACAGCCAGAGAGGGTGAACCAGGTTGTGGAGGACCTCCTTCGAATGTATTGTATGGAGCAACAACACAAATGGGAGGAATATTTTCCTTTGGTGGAGTTTTCTTACAACAACTCCTACCACGCCTCTTTGGGTATGGCACCATTCGAGGCTCTGTATGGACATAAATGCTGAACACCCATCAGTTGGGACAGGGTAGAGGACAGGATTATGATTGGTCCTGAAATGTTGAGGGAAATGGAAGATCAAATGAAGCTTATCAAAGAAAAGCTAAAGCAAGCTTCAGATTGACAAAAGAGTCTTGTAGATAAGAATAGAACTTCTAGACAATTCTCTACAGGTGACAAGGTCTTTTTGAGCGTTCGGTCGCATAAGAGTTCAATCTCTTTCGGCAAGAACTCAAAGCTTGCCCCTAGGTTTGTTGGGCCTTTTGATGTCTTGGAGGTGATTAATCCGGTTGCTTACAGGCTTGCTCTACCACCAGCTCTATCTTGAATCCATAATGTTTTTCATGTCTCAGTGCTTAAGCCCTATCATCCAAATGTAGATCATATTCTTGACTGGTGTGCGTTGTAGGTACATGACCCAGGAGTGATGTAGGTGGAGCCCGGCAAGATACTGGAAGAGCGCAACGTTAAGTTGTGGAACAGGGACATTATGCAGTTTAGGGTCCAGTGGGACCAATACTCAGTGGATAATGCCACCTGGGAGAATGTTGAGGACATTGATAGAGCTTTTCCTCACTTGAGATCTTAGCATGTTTTTCTTTTCTTGCATTTAGAGACTTATGTTACACTGATGTTTCAGATTTTGTTGTGTGGCTTTGTAATAAGACATCAAGACGATGTCTCTTCCTAGTGGGGAAGGATGTCACGTCTCAGCTCTGATGTGGGTTGCTTTTGGTTTTGTGTGGATTTGTTATATGTTTTGATGTGTGTGGTAGAATAATAATTAATATCATGGTGTTTTGGTGTGGAGATAAATGAAAGTGTTTATTTAAATTATGAAAATTTGAATAGTATTGAATGTGTTTTACTTTGAAAATGAAGCAAAATAGAGTAGAAACATCTTAATTTATGTAATATATTGCTTTATTTATATCTTTATGTGATACTAATTCAATTATTGTTGTGTGCCTGAGTGCACTTGAGTTGCAGGAGGTTGAAGACCAAGGGTGTGATTAAGGAGAGGAGGTTAGTTTCTTGACATGACAAAGCAGGAAGTCCTCTTGATCACACACACGAGCACTTAGATTCATGTAGTATGTATTTAGGAATGTCAATTTTAGTGTGTTTGTTTTGAATTATTTGCAAATTAAATAACAATTACTAAATTAAATAAATGATGAAATGAAAGCATGAAAAAGTAAAGGAATTAAATTTTAATTATAGTTAATTATAGATTTTGATTTAAATACTTATGCATTCTATTCTTCTTTAAATTTGTGCTAATCTTTGATTTAATAAGTTAACTAATAGTTAGAAGATAATTATTTTATTATTGGATAGATATTTTCAAAGGGGGAATTTACATGCAATTAAATTAAATATTATTCTTATTTTAAAATCTAATATTTTCAAGATTAGGGTAGGAAATGGAAAAGTGAAATATTATTAAAAAGGGAAAAGAGTTCCCGAGAAGGCAACGGTTCTTGAAATCATTCTTGAAAATAAGCTCTGCAATTTTTTCTCTAATGGCTGCCAAGAAAATGTTCAATTTATCAAAATTAGAGGTTTTAGAATGAATCTTTGGGAAATAGAAGGAAAATGAAGAATTAGTGAAGCTACAGGAAAAGGAAGAAGAAAAAGTTTTTCAGAAAACCAATTCAAGAAGAGGCAAAGAGAAGAATTTGTCTAGAGAGCAACTTTAGCTGGAAGCGAAAAATATCCAGGTTTTCTATTTTCTTTTCATGAATCTTGTTTGAAAAATGATAATACTGTTGCTGGAATTTAAATACTAAGTGCTTGAAATTGTTTGCAAAACTATGAAAATTTGGAAAATCTTTTCATACTTTTGTATGCATTGAAAGAAATTGCATGATTTCTTCATTTCCAGATTGGAGTTTCTCTTTTTAGCAAACTGTAGTTCATGATTTTGTTTTCGATTGCTAAATCTTTATAGAGAAATTCTGATATTATATATATATACACACACATATATTTTTTGTGCATATTATAAATATATATATATATATATAAATATACTTACAGTTATTTAAGCCTCTGGAATTCACAGTCGATTGAAAATGCAAATATTTGGAGCTTATATTTGTTTTAATGTAATGGAGTGTTTGGGGAATAAACCCCAGCACTGTCCCATGGGGAAGGGGCTGCGTTGTGGAGGGACAATGCCCTCCACAGGTTGTGGCCTATGGAGGAGGTGTTGCCCCCTCACAGGCAGCGCCTTTCCCATGGGGAGAGGCGTCGGCCCCCTTATGAAATATGGCATGTGTCTTGTGAATTTTGTGAAAGTTTGCGTTGAATTCTTTTGGAAATTTTGAGGGTATATATATATTTATATATATATATATATTTTCTCAAATACAGATATAAATAGATCTCTGTTTCCTTTAGGAGACAATAAACAATGTCAATGGTATGATACAAAAAACACAACAGTGTTTATATGTATTTAGCATAATGACTTATAAATTTATTATGTATATATATATATACATTCACATATACATATATACATATATCTATATGTGTGTGTGTGTGTATATATATGATAAATACTTGAACAAATATGGGCATTAAGATTTCTTAATCAAGCAGTTTGAAGATGTAAAACATATACATATATGCACAAAAATAAACCTGTGAGCAGTAGAAAACTTTTACTCATATACAAATCTGATATTTATGCTGATTTTCTTTTCTCAAACTGTTTTCAATACCATAACAATGGAGCACCGAATGAATTACCATACATAATTGTAAAACTCAGTGAAACGATCGTGCATAAAGTTGTAGATAAAAATTTTGATTAGCAAACATATTATACAGAAAATACATTTAAAACTAGTGAATTTTCTGAACATAAAACACAAGAGATGTATATAAAATAATAGAACACCACAATTAGTTGAAAGTATTGTTATTATCACTATTGGGAGAGTGATTAGTGGCCAACCTGATTATTGTGACATCTTGAATAAACATGTATGTAATTGCTTATTTTTCTTTAAACTTAATTTATAATTCTTTTTCATATAGGTTGTTGATATATTCCTGTTAAACAAGAAAGTAATATGTGAGCTATGTTTTTACCTCATACTTTTTAGGCTAAAAAGAGTAGCTTTCTTTTTCTTAATCTATCAAAACTACTTACTTTGATCAAATCACTCAGAAACTAGAACTTGGATTGATTTTTAAAATGCATAGTAACTTTCAATAGAAAATGTATGGAAAAATCTCTCATTTTGAGTGTATGTATGAAAATTTATTTTGATATTCTTTGTGTGAACATTGGAAATGATGGAAATTTCTTTGGAATTAGAAATGTGTTAAATTGAATGTGAACTTGGATGGAAAATGTATTATTTACTGCATTTTGAGAAACTTCTGGGACAGGATGTCGAAGGTGGACCACAGAGACGGTAGTTTTACCTTTTCTAAAACTATCATTTGTTTTATTTATGCTTGGCCAAGCACATGCACCATTGAAATAGATGGAATTGAAAGCCTAGAACTAAATGAATATAGGTCTCGGCCACCTCTTGTTTGCAAGAAATATGTGATTCTCATGTTAGGAATGCATATAGGCATCAGGCTTGCATCAAGAGTTCCCTCCTGCATTATTGTTTCAGGTTGCTAGGCTCCTCAAGCAAGGCCAGGGATTTCTTCGAGTTAGGAAGAAACCCAGGGAAGTCTTGTACTTCGTGGTTGGGTAGAAAAGGCGCCTTAATCACACTCTTGGCCCCAACTTGCAAGAAGACCAGTGGTGTCACGGCGATTGAGGTTCAAAGGTTCACATGCTATTAATGTATTATTTTGAATGGCTTGTAAAGCCCACTTGTAAATGTAACTTTATTTGAAATTCAGTATTGTAACATTGGAATAGATGTATGAAATGAAATTTTTCATGTAACATTGAAATAGATGTATTGATTGAAAGTTAATGATGTAATTGAAACTTGAATGAATTAATGGAAACCTATTGATATGCAAATGGCATTTATATATATATCATTGCAATGATCCTTGTTGTTAATGCAATTTACTTCTTTTGCATACATGGAATGAAATTTATTACTGAATTTACCTTTTGAGCATTTATGGAAAGATCTTGATATATGTATCTTTTACTTTTATTTTACTTGGAATGTAATGAGTTTTGGCAAATGATGTGGTTATTTTAACATCATCTCCCGAGTGTTACAGAGTGTCTTTGTGCAATCGTGATCCTTATTTGATCATGATGAAGTATGGTTGTCTCTTTCTTCTTTTGGTCCCCCATGTTGGTTTTCTCTTAGAGTTCTAAATTATTTTTATGTAGCACCCCTCTGATTTGCTTATATTTTCAGACAGTGCTTTTACTTTGATAGACCATGATACTATGTTGTTATTTGATCGTTGACATTGGAGCGATGATGGTTTTTTATATTGTGATGTGATGGTACACTTTATGGATGATTATTGATTATGACATGCTTTCTAGTTAGCATAGTTGATTATTTCAGTTGATATTGATATATGCTCATCTATAATTAATTGATGTTTTAATTTCATCAGTTTTGATGTGACACTTTATTGGTGAAGGGAACGGGATTTCATCACTCGCTTGCGAGTGCCCTGCGATTCCGTGATTTTCTCCTCACAGTGTGTTTGATTCATGATTTATATATATGTAAGACATGTTTTGATTGCAGGATTGTAGGTACAGGACATTGACTCCACCTGGATTCTCAGGTTTGAGCGTGTCCATTTCCCAATAGAATAGTTGATTTCCTTGTCAAACCACAACCCTAGTCACAATGTGTCATCAGTGTTTGTTTGGTTTTGTTGAGTTGTCATGTTGTCCCCGTTTGCCTTGTCGTTTATTTATTTTGCAAGGTATGTTTTGTGGGAAATTAATGCTTAAAATGTTTTTAAGTGATTATTTAATTAATCTTGATCAATATTGTTAGAAGTTTTATATTTGATTTAATTAATTAAATTAAATTTATTTTGTAAAGTGATTTAATCTTTGTGATTAAATTTATTTTATAAAGTGATTAAACTAATTAGATTAAATTTAATTAGAAATTAATATGTGAATTATGAATTATTAAATGTATAAATATCTTGTAATTATCTTAGAGGAAATATTTGTGATTTGGTTGAAAAGATATTTTATTTGTGACATGTGTTAGAAAAATTAAACACTATTGTTGGGAATTAATTCTTGGAGAGATTAATTGCATTAACTGTAAGAGGAAAGAGGCAACTTCACGGAATAAAAGAAGATATTTTGGGGAGGTTAAAAAAAAATGGTTGTTGAAAAATTGGGGAAGAAGTTCTCGAGAAATTTTGGCTCTGGTTTTGTTTTCATCTTTCTGGAAAAGTGGATAATTTGGAAGAAGCTTTGGTAAATTGGAATCTGAAGGTGAAGCTCTACTTCAAACATCATTTCCCAAAGCATCTGAAAATAGGTTCTTTAAATTGTTTTTTTATTTATATGCAAATTGGAAAGATTTCCTATACAAGAAGAATATGTTATTTGTGTAGAAGCTTTAATATATTTTATAAATTTGAAAGATTGTCGTGTTTGGAAAATTACCGTGAAAACTTAGAGCTTCTGTAGAAATTGTTTTAAGCTTTGATTTGTTTGGAATTGGAAAATTGACGTCAAAGCTTTAGAGCCTCTGTAGGAATTTGTTTTTAAACAATAGAAATCCCAAAGGGAAAACAATAGAAGATTTGGAAAATCTCTGTAGGAATGGATTTAAAATCTTCCTGTCAATTTGTGGAAAATATCGTTTGGATTTGGAAAAGATCTTCCTATAGAAGATTATTGTTTCATTTTGTTTTCTCCATTTAGCTTCATTTGGCTGGGAAATTGAAAACCTTTGGAAGATTTTGTAAATATTTCCTATAGAAAAATTTGGTAAAAATTTCCCATATGGAGCAATCGTTTTTGATAAATGTATATGTATATATTATTATATATACATATATATATATGCATGCTTATTTATAAAGTTCCCAATAAAATATTATTTTGAAAAAATACAGAATTGAAAACCATACGGCGATTTTAAATCGCAGGTCTGAGAAATTTTATAGACTTAAATTTACATTTGTATGGGGGTTGGGGGAAGCTACCCCCACAACCGCCCCCATAGGGGGAGGAAGGTTGTGGAGGCAATTCCCAGTGCTACCTTCACAGGCCCATATAGGGAGTCGGTTGTGTATACAGCCCGACATAGCCAACCATTAATGATGGCTATTAAACTTTCATCTGCCTACCTTTTGTTTCGATTTTAATATTGGGGTTTTTAATATATATATTTATAGGATACATTTAATATATGTTTTTGAAAATTGTAATTAATTTTAATATTTAAATAATATGTATATTTGTATATATATAACTATATATAAATATATATATATATATAATTATTTATATATTCAAATATATATATATATATTTTTTCAAATATATATATATATATATATATATATATATATATATTTTCATATATATATATATATATATATATATATTTTCAAATATATATATATATTCAAATATATATATATGTGTGTGTGTGTGTGTTTAAATGTATTTTTATAATAGGTGCATGCAAATGCACAAATTAGTTATTTTTAGAATGAAATGATTTAAAAAGGGAAATTGAATTTTTATATTGATGTAATTGGGAAATTGATTTAAACAATTAGATTTAATTTCTTTATTGCCTATAAATGATATTGCATTAAGTTAGATTATTTTGAGCAATGTATTATTGTTTTCTTGAAATGGAAATTGGATTAAGGAAATCCTAATTATAGTTTTTATTACTTGTCTAAATTGCTTATTTAATTATGATGTCTTTTGTTCACGTAAGTTGGGATCTTAGTTGTGAATGTGGAAGCCTTCCAGATGTTGTAATTTTAGGAGGGGGTTGTTGTGATTTATGGTTCAACCCTTTGATTTCCCTTGGGTAGTGCACTTGGTTGTGATTTAGTTTAAACACCCGATTACTACGACCGGGATGTGTTGCCTCTTATATTTTGGATTGAGATTTAATATCTATTGTGTGCACTTTGTTTACCCTTGGGTTTTGGATTATATCCTTGTGTTGTTAGTAGGGGAGTGGCTCTCAATGGGGGTTGGCTCACAAAGTGGTGCCAAGGTAACTCATGTGAGAGTTAGTTAATTTAGTGGAAATTAAATAATTGTATTAGGGAAAGGGTAGCTTAAATCATATAACTTGTTAATTGTGCCTCGCTCATGGGCTCAAGGGCTTGTTTAGATTTGGGATGAGATGGGAAGGCCTGGAATGGAAAAATCATTATCTTGTACCCTTGAAAGATATTTGATTCCACATTGGTTTGCATGTGGGGCCGGGGGTCGTGAGAGGCTACCAGGATAACCCAAGATGGGGATCGAGGCCTAAGAAGATCTACCAGGGTAACCCATGCAACTTTGTGATGACACTCCTCCTAAGACAATAGTATGTATTGTGCAGTTGATATACTTGATTATTTTACTCTGGAAGCAATGTAACCTTTATGTATGTATTGTTCTTGTATGGTATAGTTTGTGTGTTTCCTGTGTCTAGAGGTTGTTGGTTTTGCCTAGGAAGCCCTTTTACTATCTCCTAGCACGGGGGTGGGCCTTCAGGTACCACTTGGTTGGGTGGAACGTGCACCTTACACCGTTGGGTTTCCACTACATGTTCGTGATGGCGGGATCTTCCAAATTGGAGAGCTCGCATATTCTAGTTACTTTTACTATCTCTTGTATATTGTTGGTTCATTTGGATACTTATGTATATGTACTACTCATTTGTATTTGAGGAGGATTCTTGTATCATTGTTATTGTAACATTATTGTATGATCTTCCTCATATTGGAAATGACTCTTGTAACTGCTTTATGGAATGAATGAAATCTATGGATGATTCTTTAATGTACTTTGTATCTAATGAGATGAGTTTAATGCTTTGGATGTATGTTATTTATTTCATGAGTATTATTTATATGCTATGGATTAGTTTACTTTTGTATATTATGGGATTCGAATGTAAGTGTTGTCGCGTATCTTAGAGGATGTATGTGTTAAGTGTAGCTCACTTGTTATTAATTACACTTTGAAAAAAAAATTGTTACGCTTTTGTTGTGTTTGCGCCATCCTCTAGGGTTATGTGGTAGGGCGTTACACATGGTATCAAATCCCAAGTTTAAACACTGGGTGATCTGGGATAATGTTGAACCCATTAAGTTGTTAGTTGCGTAGGATTTAAGTTTGCGTACCTTGTCTTATACCTTGGTGTGTCTGTGTAGGATCATGCCACCTAAGTGAGGTTGCGGTAGAGATCATGGTCGTGGCCGAGGAGGCGGTCATGGAGGTAGTCAGCAGGATTCACCTCCCCATGTTCCCCATGGATCATATCATGAAGAACATCAGGCTTCCCAAAATGCTTTGGGAGGCGGTGATCAAAATCAAGATCCACCAGGGATTGAGGGCGCTTAGTTGCGTCATTTGTTAGAGGAGACTCTTGATTGCCTTGGGCCAAGGCGGGACAAAGATCAGATTAATATTAGTGAGAGAGGTACCAAAATAGCCAGAGGCAGTCATAGTCGCTCACATGAGAGACCTACTTAGAGCTCATCCGCCCACATTTGATGGTTCTGGTAGTAGTTTAGAGGCTGAGACATGGTTGATAGACCTAAATCGTTGTTTTACTATGCACCCTTACGGTAGCAACACCAAGGCCAGGTGTGCGATCATGCACTTGCGAGACTTTGCATCTACCTGGTGGAGATTGGAGGAGCAGAAGCTCTATATTGACATTAATTTTGTGTCTTGAGATATATTCATGGAGATATTTAGAGCCAGATTCCTTTTTGACCATTGGAAACAACTTTTTGGAGACGAGTTTCATGCTCTACGACAGATGGCCATGTCGGTGGAACAGTATGAGCATCAATTTTACGAGCTCAAGCAGTTTATTGGCATTGGTGATGATGAGGGCATGCTTGTTCAACACTTCATTAGGGGATTAAATGCCCGGATCAATGGTTGTGTTTGGGTTTTCAAACCTAAGACCATGGAGACAACAGTGGAGAAGGCTAGACTGGTGGAGGAGAATTTGGCGATGGCGTTGGGTGGCCATACTGGAGTGCAGATAGGAAGTGCTTCAGCTGCAGGACCTAGTTCACGTAGTGGCTAGGCTCTGGGAGCTGGACCACCTAGGACACAACAGGTGCCTGCACAAAGTGATCAACATCAAAATTAGTAGGGGAAATAGAAGAATTTCTAGTCGAGACAGGGAGATAGGTATTAGTTAGGCAGTGACAGGAACTGGAGGCGAAACAAACACCCCAACTTTAACCAACTAGCACAGAGTACACAGTCTACCAATAATAGGGGTAGCGTTCAACAATTGAGTGTGCCTCTTGGAGGTAGAGGATTTAGCAGGGGTACAAGATGTTTTGCTTGTGGCCAACAGGGTCACATAGCGCGACAGTGTCCCAATAAGGGCACATCAGGTTATACTCAGAGGCCAGCGGCGTCAAAGCCGACTGTTGGAGATGCGGGTAGAGGTCATCGAGTATTTGTTGTGGTTGACAACTGCCAAGCTAATCACCAAGGCACAGTGGTAGAGACTTCTGGTATGTTATAGGGTAACAGGGTTACCATTTTATTTGATTTAGGAGCATCAAATTCTTTTATTTCATTGTCTGTTGTGGTGTGTTGTAGACTGAGGGCAGTAAAGCAAGATGTTAAGTGGTAGGTCGAATTGGCCTTTGGTGCTAAAGTTGCAGCGCATTCCCTAGTACCTGATTGTAGATTGGAGATTGGATCCTTTCACACTACAGTAGACCTTCGCATTATACTGTTGGGGTTTTATGACATTGTCTTAGGGATGGATTGGCTTGAGGCTCACAGGGTCGTTATTGACTATCGATGCAAGTCGATTTGATGCATTGATGTATCTAGTAGAGAGGTTGAGATAGTGGGGGTTCAAAGACCCATATCGTTGAGGATGATCTCAGCTATGCAACTGAGGAGATGTGTACATCAAGGATGTCAGTTGTTTGCAGTGACAATAGATGAATTGGAGTTGGGCGATAGTGAGGAGAAGATTTCTCTTGATAGCCACCCTATACTTTAGGAGTATGCAGATGTATTTCCTGATGAGATTCCAGGGATACCACCTCAACGTGACATTGATTTCAAGATTGATCTTATACCTGGTTCCAAGCCTATTTCATGAGCTTTGTATTGTATGACTACATAGGAGCTTAAGGAACTCTGCTTGCAGCTAGAGGAGTTGCTAGCAAAGGGTTTCATCCGTCCTAGTGTTTCACCTTGGGGAGCACCAATAATTTTTGTGAAGAAGAAGGATGGTTCTCTCCGTCTATGCATAGACTACCATCAGCTGAAGAAAGTGACAATCAGGAGCCGATATCCCTTACCTAGGATTGATGATTTGTTTGATCAGATCAAGGGTGCTACGGTCTTTTCAAAAATTGATATTAAGTCAGGGTATCATCAGCTATGTATTTTTGATTCCGACATTCATAAGATGACGTTTCACACACGTTACAGTCACTACGAGTTTACAGTGGTACCGTTCGGGTTGACGAATGCGCCATTTGTGTTCATGAGCTTGATGAACAAAGTCTTTCGCACTTATCTAGATCGATTTGTATTAGTATTCCTTGATGATATATTGATCTATTCCAGGATAGTAGAGGAGCATGAGGAGCATCTAAGGTAGGTTTTGTAGTGTTTGAGCGATAATTAGTTGTACACTAACCTATCCAAATGCGAGTTCTTTAAGACTGAGGTTAAGTACCTTGGGCATGTGATATTAGGAGAGGGTATTGCAGTATATCCTACAAAGATCCAAGTGATCATTGATTGGTTTGTGCCCACTAATGTGGTAGAGATACATAGTTTCATGGGATTATCAGGTTATTACAACGCTTTGTTCAGGGTTTCTCTAGGATAGGACATCCTATCACTTCTCTTCAGAGAAAAGGGAAGAGATTTGTCTAGTCAAAGCAGTGTGAGGCAGCATTTTAGACTCTGAAGGAGAGGTTGACCAGTGTACCGATTCTTGTGATACCTGATCCTATTGGAGATTTTGTTGTCTATACAGACGCATCTTTGGAGGGATTAGGAGTAGTTTTGATGCAATATGGTCATGTTATTGTGTATGAGTCACGCAAACTCAAGGATCATAAGTTGAATTACCCCACGCACGATCTTGAGTTGGCAGCGATAGTACATGCTTTGACGAGATGCAGGCATTTCCTATTGGGGCACAAATTTGAGTTGCATAGTGACCATCAGAGCTTATAGTACATCTTCACGCAGCCTAATCTAAATGTTAAGTAGAGGGGATGGATGGAATTCCTTTGTGAGTATGACTTCGAGGTGAAGTTCATCCAAGGGAAAGAGAACATAGTTGTCGACGAAGGAGAATGTAGTTGTCAATGAAGGAGAATGTAGTTGTCGACGAAGGAGAACGTAGTTGTCGATGCTCTCAACAAACGGAGACACGAGTTGTCAAAGTTGACTCTTGGTGTGGATTTGAGGAGGTAGATTCTTTCTACACTTCCTATAGACAATTGGTATCAGGAGGTGAGATCAAAGATAGAGACAGGCATAATTCTTGAGGGAAGATTCTCAGGTTATTCTCTAGAGTCAGATGGTTTGTTGAGACACATGGGACACATTTATGTTCCATCTTCTGGAGACCTTTGTACCTTGGTTATGAGAGAGGCACATCAGGCACCCTATTCAACTCATCTAGCAGTGAAGAAGATGCATGCTGATTTACGACAGCTATACTTCTGGGTAGGTATGAAGCAAGATATCCCTAACTTTGTGTCGAGGTGTTTGGAGTGTCAATGAGAGAAGGTTGAACACCACCATCTGGTAGGAACGAGTGAAGGCTGAACACCAACATCTGGCAGGACTTCTGCAGCCACATTTGGTTCCAGAATGGAAATGGGATATAATCTCTTTGGATTTCATTGTTGGGTTACCCAATTCTTCGCGATGACACGATTCCATTATGGTGACGGTGGATAGGTTGACGAAGGTAGCACACTTCTTGCCTATTTTTTCATCCTATAATGCTTCATTTGTTGCTAGAGTGTTCATGGGAAATATAGTTAGGTTGCACGGTATTCCTCGTCGGATCATTTCTGA
>VDFB02219197.1:0-27148 GCA_007258455.2 Sequoia sempervirens
AATGCACCTAAAGAACCCTGCCTTCACCTCTGCATCCTATATTGGTGTTACTCTACCAGGCCTAGTCAAGTACCACTTAGGATTAAGTGCATAGGCTGCCATGTGCAAGGGAGTGTTGAGCTTCTCCCATCTCCTGTGAATGATTGGCTGAATGTGCTTGTGGTAGAATGCTAATGTAGGGTCCCTCTCTCGTACAACAGCCCTCATCTGATCAAGCATAGAATCAATGCACTCATACACCTCTCCAAGGCTAGGTGCATCCGCATCCCCATACCTGATAACCTGGAAAACTGGTTTAATGATGGCGACAATATATTTTGCATCAGCCCAGAACACATCGCTCTTCACTATATCCTTCACCTTCCTCCCATGCTCTGTCCTAGACTCGGCCCACCTACTCCAATCTGCTGTCATGACCATGAGTTGCAGTGCCTCTTGCAACTCAATCATTTTGTCTAAGAGAATGAAATAGGAACCATATCTCGTATCAGTAGGTTTTAGGAACTCCTTCTTAGCGAAGGTCCTGAAAAGTGCATGTGATGTGTGGTGGTTGCAGATAAACATCTGCACATCTCTCGCATCATGAACCACTGCTCTAATCCATTCAATCTTTCCCATGTCCTTGAGTGCATTGTTCATGGCATGCACACAACATGGGGTCCACCAGATATGCCTATAAGTAGCCTCAATAAGTCTCCCTGCAGCTTTGCACACATGCGCAGCATCTGTCACAACTTGGACCACATTTTGTGGCCCAACCTCCTCAATAGCACCTCTGAGAACCTCAAACTGAAAATCAGCATCTTTGCGATGCCCTGAACAATCAACTGCCTTAAGAAAATATGGGCCCTCAGTACATGTAACCATGATGTTAATGAGTGGACGATGGCTAATGTTCGTCCACCCATCCATGACTATGCTACATCCTGTCTCAATCCAACACTCCTTCATCTTCTCCATCAACAAATTGATCTTGGAATAGTTCTTATCCAAGATCGCGGTCCTCAATTTCGTCTCACTTGGTGGCACATATGATGGTCCTCCCTTTGCCACCATCGATATCATATCCTTAAAATAAGGAGATTGGGCAACATGAAACGGGATGCCATTGGCAAAGAAGAACTTGCCAATGGCATCATCTATCTCATCCTTGAGCTGCACATTAAACAAATCTGCAATGGGGTTACTTTGAGTTTGACTTTGCACTTTCCGTTTCCCCCTCCCCTCTCCTGCATAGGCACTAGAAGAAGAACCTGGTGTCCCTCCTACTCTCGTCTGCAAAGTATGGCTAGATCTCTGTTGTTGGCTATGCTGAAGCTATGTCCTATGAGACAAAGTAGTAGGCACAGGTGCAACTGGAGTATCATCAGGAACACCCCATAACTTATTTATTTCAATTTTGAATTTCAGGTTTTCCGGTTTTAATAAAAAACGACATATCCCCACACCTTTTCCTTTAATGAAAAGAAGGTGTGCATTAACTCTAGTGATGCTGCCATACCACCCACCACCACAAAAGTTGCACTTCCACCTCCTTGTGCCACCAGCTGTTGCCCCTTGCGGTTGCCTGCTTAGATCTTTGGTTGCAAATTGTTTGAGAGAGGAAGTGGGATCAAAAGGACCCCTAGCATACTTTGCCAACATTGCAGAAGGGCAATTTAAATTACTTGCTTCACTTGCCATGGAACTAGTTTGGACTTCATGCTCATCCCCATGGTCATCCCCCTCAACCCTAGGTTCATATTCAGGATCAATATCACTATGTGAATGAGCTTCATCCTCACTCATGTTGATGTCATGAGAGCTCATTGTGACACTGCAATAAACAAATAAATTCTATAAGTGCCTAGTTTCAGCCTAGTTTCTGTTTAACAAATTTGAAAATAAAATTTTAAAATTTCATGATGAATCTTGATGGAAAGATGAAAGAAAAAAAAATGAGCCTTGAAATGAAAATTAAGAATATGAATATGCATTTGCAGCCATGTATATGAAATTATGATCAAATTTTTAATCATAATTTCATAGACATGTGGCTGCAAATGCATATTCATGTTTTGATTTTCATTTCAATGCCCATTAAAAACATCAAACTACATTTTCAAAATGAATCTAAAAACTTGGAAAACAAAACCAAAAAAAATTGAAAAAACTAAGATAAACAGTCATAAAATCCTACCTTGTGCTTGAAAAATCCTTCAAAATTGGTGTAGAATGCTCCTCCTCTTCTTCTTCTTTCTCCTTCTCCCCCCTCTTGCACTTGCAGCACCTCAAACTCACTCTTTCACTCACTCTTCTCACTGGTTTTCCTCTTCTTCACCTAGCTGCTCCAAAACATCAAATGCATATATGAGTAAAAAAGAAAGCAATTTGAGAGTTTTATTTCATTTAGAGGCTTTGAGATGGGTCCCATAGGCCTTTAGGGTTCGGCCCCAGGCACAAACTTCAACAAAAATAAAAGATTTAAAAAACATGTTTTATCATCGTCCAGCGGAGGCAAATCTCTAGGCAACGGGCGTCCACAGATGCCTAGAGCATCTCCCCATCGAGAGAGCGTCTCTCACATCCCGTGGCCCGGTGGAGACTGACCAAGGATGTCTCCATGCGTCTCAAAGTCCACAGCGTCTGGATAGGGAGCGACACAAGGGGGACCGTCCCGTGGAACAACTGGAATTTTGTATCCATCAGCCATTATTATAGCACCTAGATTTTTGAACCAACCGTAGGGTGTTCTATTTTTAAGAGTTTGGATAGCTATATCTATATGTGAAGGTTGAGCGAGCTAAAATATTTCCATCTCTCCAACCAAATTGCCGAGTTTCACCATCCATGCCATGGTCTTTGGCTAGTACACCCCAACAACCGCGTAAGTGTAGTCTTTACCCACATTTACTTCTATCAAATTTGTCCAAGGGCTGGGAGTCCCATCCCACTGCCACTTAGGGTCCTCCCAAAACACAGGATTTCCTCCCATTGTGGTAAGGATGTCCCAGAAGTTAAAGTGTTCACACAAACAATGCTTTTGCACTTCTACATAAGTTCCATATCTAAAGGAGATCACGAGGGTGGATGGTGAGTGTTCCAAAATGTCATATCACAATCTTCATCTAAGAAATGCTTGTGCTGTAAGAATTTTGGCCCACTTATTACGAGGTTCGCGGTGCATCTGCCAAACCAATTTTGCACTAAAGGCCTTATTTTTCAAGTTCATGTGTTTGAGTTCGAGGCCACCGTCCTTTGTTTGACACAATTTATCCCATGCAATTCGAGCAACCTTGCTCTTCTCATCATTACCCTGCCAATTTTTTTTTTTGGTTTTCTTTGTCAAAGCAGCATCAACGCTAGCTAGTAAAGCCATCATTGACATGAGATAAATAGGAAGCACTAACAATACCGACTTCACCATTTGTGAATTCACCAGCGCCCATATTGTCCATTTTCTTTTCGAGAGTCTAATCTTACCCCTAGCAGGGGTCCAAAAGGGTCATGGTCCTCAACCCTTTTGCTAGAGGAATCCCAAGATAAGTACAAGGCAACTCACCTTTCCTAAAGTTCAGAACCCTAAGGATCTCCTGTTCTTTCCATGCTGCAATATTGAAGAAAAATATTTCAGATTTGTTTATGTTCACAACCTGTCCTGAGGCGAAGGAATATTTATTCAAGATCATGTTCAGATGACAGGCTTCCTTTCTTTTGGCTGTGCCCATTAACATGGTATCATCAACACACATTGTCATGTAAAATCAAGATTACTTGTCACCACAATTCCTCCTTTCCGACTGCACTCCAAGTTGACACTCGAGGCCAAGGAATATTTATTCAAGATCATGTTCAGATTATAGGCTTCCTTTCTTTTGGCTATGCCCATTAACATGGTATCATCAACAAATTGCTGATGTGAAATCACCTAAAAATTACTTATCACCATAATTCCTTTGATTAGACCTGAGTTGACACTTGAGGAAATTTCTCGACCTAAGGCTTTATCCATCAAAATATATAGAAATGGAGAGATGGGATCTCCTTGGTGCAAGCCCCTAGGCATTTCAAAGAAGCTTTCAAGTGTTCCATTCAAAAGTACTAAAAACCTTGGCATAGAAATGTAATTGAACACCCAATCAAGCCACCTTTTGTTAAATCTGAAAGCCTCCATGAATTTAAGTAAAAATCTCCAATCCAGCATGTCATATGCATTTCTTATATATAGCTTGATTAGCATACTGGCTTGGCTAGAATACTGAATCGAGTGGATGGTTTCTTGTCCAACAATTATTCCAGCAAGAATTGATCTTGGAGGAACGAAACCAATCTATTCTTCTACTATCACATCCAAAAGGATTAGTTTTAATTTTTTCTCCATAGCCCTTTTCATCACCTTGTATATCATATTACAAAGAGAAATCGGTCTATAGTCATCCAACAAATTTGAGGCCTCCTTCTTGGGGACCAATTCTATGAAGGTATTGTTCACTTCTTTGAGTAGAAGACCAAAATTCCAAGATCCTTCAATGGTCTCAACCATTTAATCTCCTAGAAAAATCCAAAATTTCTAAAAAAACCTAATAGGAAGCCCATCTAGCCTTGAGGCCTTGTCTGAGTGCAGCTTGAAGAGGGCCGCCCTTATTTCTTCCTTTGAGAATTTCTCATTTAGCATCTTATTTTGAGCCTTTGTGACAACCTTCGGGATGTTCTTGAGCATTTCCAACTGTATTTCAGATTTTTCCCCTCTTCATTATTTAACAAATTGCTAAAGAACTTAACTATGGCCTCAACCACTTGTTTAGGATCTTCCACCACTAAGCCATCTGCACGCTTGATGCTGGTAATTTTATTCACACTTTGGTGCAACTTGGATCTATTATGAAAAATCTCGTTTTCCTATATCATTCTTTGAGTCAAACTTCTATGGATTTCTGTCTCCAGAAGACCTCCTCTTTAGCTAGTACTTCTTCATATTTCCCCATCAACTCTTTTTCTTTGAGGTAGCTCTACTAATTCATTCCATCCTGAATTATCTCCTCTTCCAACATCTAAATATCCTCTTCGATGGTTTCCTTCATATCAAAGATATTTTTGAAATGCTCCCAAATCCATTCTTTTAGCTTCTTCAACCATTTCAATTTTGTAATCAAGTAGAACATTTTGGATCCACTAACTTGAAATCCTTTCCACTAGCCTTTGAATAAATCTACAAAGCCTGGATCCTTGAGCTAGATGTTTTCAAATTTGAACGAAGATCTGAGCAAACTTCTATCTTCACTAATATCTAGTTGTATTGGAAAATGATCAAAGACAACATGGGGGACACTGTTGGCCTCCCAAAGGAAAGGAAAATTGTCAAGATGACCATTGAATATGAGTCTATCAAGATTTTCCACTATCAAACAATAACCCAAACACCTATTAGTCCATGTATATGTTCCATGTCTAAACTCAATGTTAAAGAGCTGATTCCTAGTCACCCAATCACCAAATCCTGTTGAGACTGATTCTCTTTTTGAACACCTCCAAACTTATCACCCCCAACCAATATTACATTAAAATCTCCAACAATAATAAAATTCTCCCCTTGGTGCAGCTTTAAAAAAGTTTCAATTTCTTTCCATAGAGTACGCTTTTTAATGTATGAGTTCAACCCATAGAGATTTACTAGTCTAAAGGATAGTTTTGAGTGAATGCTCTGTAATCGACAACCTTGCCAATTCACACCCTCAACCAATGTTTCTAGTTGCACAGTGTTTGCCTTCCAAAATAATGCAATGCCCCAGGAAGCACCATTTGCATGTGTCCTAACACCACTTCAGCCTCTTGTTTTCTTCCTAAATGTGTCTAAGTTAGCATTGTTCATCTTTGTCTCTTGTATTAAGAAAATGTCTACTTTGGTCAAGGCCATTCTTTGCTTGACCAAATGCTATTTGTTAGGGGCATTCATGCCCCTAACATTAAAAAATATGAGCCTCATGGTGACCCAAGAAGGGGGCCTCCCTTCCTTTACCTTAGAAGAATTATTATCTTTGCCTAACTGACTGTATCACCATCTAGAGCCCTCAACACTTGGTGTGACTTTCTTCCTTGAGTCTTCTTTTTTCCACAATCTAGTTTCAATTTCTTTGCAGTCTGCTATTGAATACCTAGGGCACCACATTTCTCTAGTTCTTCTTGTTCATCCTCTAATTCAACAATAGCATCAAGCAACATCAGTTGATCTTCCTTCAATAGATCACCACTTAGTATGTCCTTCATTTCCTCATCTGTACCATCTAGAGGATATACCAACAGAAATTCATCCTTTCCCTGCCAATCACCTTCAACTTCCAAAGTGATTCTCATTAATATTTCATTAATCTCCTCCCCTAGAATGGGGTCCATGGTTTCCTCCAACTCAATCTCATCTTTCGGTTGCGATTCCACAACCATGAGGGCATTTGTTGTTTCTACTTCTACCTTTGTTTCCGCTGGATTTGTTGCAATCACTTCCTTTTGTGGTGATATTTTCCTCCTTTTATATATCTTCATTGGCGTAGATTCAATTAGGGGTTCTTTCCCTTTACAATTCATACCCATCCCCATATCTTTCCCTTTCATGTTCTCCACCTACCTGTTGGGGGGGCTTTTCCCTTTTAAGGATCCTATATTCTAGGGGCTAGGACTGCCTTGTTCGTTCTTCAACCCCCTAGCCACCATCTTCTTTTTTGATAGAAACTTACAATCACAGTTGTGTGTTCCACAACCACCTTCTAGCACCATTGTCTGTTTGCTGTCATTAAGACCACTTCCTCCACAATTCCGTCTTTCAAATCCGCCATTACCACAATTCTAGGTTTTGCTACCGACTTCCCATTTAAGATTTTTTCATTTGCTCTAAGGAAGGGCCCTAAAGCACCCCTGATAGCCATTAGGGAATCACCACTCCGGTATTATATCGAAAAACCCTCCAGATGCACCCAGATGGGTGCTGATTTGATGCTATGCTCAACCGGATCAAAATTTGTGACCCATTCCATACAATAACTGCCATGATTTTTGAAAAACAAGGGCTCCCCATATAGGATTTTATATTTCAAATTTGAATTGAAGCACTCAACCAAAAAGTAATTCAGAGTCAGAGAGAAAAGACTTACTTTATCTTTAAATTTGTTCATTCCCCATTGTCATATTTGGTCCTTTGTCACCCCTTTTCTGCTCCACTTCACAATTAGGGCACAATCCTTCAAACACTCCCATAGATGAATTCAAAATTTGCGATGGGATCGCAACAACTTGAGTATGCCCTGCCCTTGGTTTATTGCCTTCTCCGCCTGGGGTTCCCCATTTTTTCTAGAGCCCCCATTCTTGTCAGGAAATAATCTTTCACCTTCACCTGATCACTCTCTCTCTTGGTTGGAATTGTGACCTCCCTTACCACCTCAGTGCTCCCTCATAGGAAATGCGTTCACACCCATCCTTTGACCATGATTTGTGGTAGAAAAATTTCTCCGCTTGTAAGGAGGAGGACAATAGTATTGTTGGTGATTTTCATAGCTCCATCCTTGCACCTACCTATGACTTGCGTTACCTGTGATCTCCTGGCGATGCCCGTCATCCTTCCGAAAACCATTATGTTGAAGCCTTCTGTGAATTTGTTCCATTTTTATTTAAATTAAAGTAGTAGTAAAATTATGAGTCTTTTAAATTAGTTTTTAGTTATTTATTAATTACTAGTTAATTTAGTGTTTAGATATACTATTTTTGTTTATTCCCTTTAATTTTAATATTTCATCTCTCATTCTTAAAATTAATTCAAAGAATACAATATATTTTATAAATCATGCATAAACATTAGTCTTAATGTTCAACTCAAAATTGTAAAGTAATGTAGTAGTCATGAGATCAAGATAGGATTTTGATAACATATTTTATCTATTTTTAAATTATCAAGAAACTAACAAAATTAAAATTTAAAATTAGACTTGATTTAAAATTGTTTAAACATGTTTTAATATAAAAAATATCAACAGTTGAGATGAGAATATATTGTTAAAATTAGATCTTAGAATTGGTACAAATTTTGAATTTAACAAGTAATGTCATAGTTAGATATATAAAATGAAGTATGAGACAATACGATCACTATGCTGATGTTATCTTCTTAGATTATGAAACTAAACATTGTACATAAACAATGAAATAATTAGACATATTTATCTCTTTTAATGTTTCTTTCTTTTAGACTAAATAGTTTCCCTTAGCTAAAGGTAATATTAAAGTTAACCCTAGACTAGTTTGTCACCATTCCACTCTCATTCATTGTGCAAAATGCTTATGATGGAATTGCTAACTTGATGCCATCACATGTGTGAAGGGCATGTTTTCTTGTTATTTATTGATTGAAATCGAGGGTTTAAGTTGTGAAAAAATTTAGGCCATGACATAATTGTCATGGTTACATCACTTCAATCAAACTCATGAAGTTAGTGATAATATATTACCCTTAAATGTTTTCATATAAAGGATGCAAGGAATTGGAGGTAAGGGAAATTTATTCTGTAAATTGCAATAAGCATGTAATAACTAACAAATATATAATTGTGCAAGGCACATCAAGCATGCAATAATTGTCTAAAGATAACCACATTAACAATGTAAATCTCATCAAGTATATAATAAATATCTATAGATAACATTGTGCAATGATCAAATATATCAAAAGAATTGTGTAGAAACATAAATATGAGATAATAATGAAAGAACATGTCAAAATGTTGTCTCCAATACATACAAATGACAAGATAATGATAAAAAAAATGTGAGATAAGGATAAACACAAACATGAGATAAGGATCATATGAATATAAAGAAAAATATAAAAGATATAGGCATGCCAAGGACCATAAACATTATATGGCTGCCCCTATATCAAATAGTTAATATTAGTAGTAGTTTAAGTGAATCATATATTCTTTTGGATAATCAAGAATTCCTTAGGTTTCTCACACTTTACTAGGGACTAATTTATAACTCATGGGTTGAAAACCTTCCCTTTGTTAGTGTTTTGGTCAAGATTTGAACATAACCATTATTTATGTCTTCTGACAACTTGAAAATTTATTCTACACACTAGGGTTAAACAAATGCATGTTATTAACTAGATATTTATTTATTTTTTCCCTTGAGTGTTGTGTTTCTTGGATTAGCACAAAGGACCAAGTCGCCAAGATAAAATCTCTTTAAATATTGTGTTTATAATATATATTTTTTAACCATATTTGTTGTCCAAACATTATCTAGGGTAATCCCACAATACTTGGTCCCAAACTTGGGATATGAAAATTTTGGGAGGGAGTGGCACATATTTTTGGAACTACCTTTTGTTGGACATTGCTGGTGTTGTCATTGATGTCAACCTCTAGTATGGCCAGGGATATTTTTGGAGAATGCTAGTGTTGTCATTAGTGTTATGGTTTGATGTCACATTGATGTCAACCCCTAGTGTGGAGATTTTTGAATTTTTTGAAGAATGTTGCACTATGTTGTGGTTTTCTGTCAACCTCTAGTGTAGTTGTGTTGAGAATAGCTTGTGGTGTTGCTGATATAGTTGGTTCACTTGGTTTCCAAGTGCTTTTGAGAAAATTTGAATAAGAGAGTGTGCATGGTGGTAGAGGTGTGTTCTGGGTTGTTCTTTTCACTTCTTCATGGTTGAAGATATGCTTGTGCAGTTTGGACATGACGATCAAAGGTTTTTAGAGGTGTTATATCCAAAGTTTTAGGTTCTGGATCATGCGACAGTGGAAGATGTGTTTGACAGTGTGCTGCTTGTGAAGAAGGGTGTCCGGGAGAAATGAAATTGCTTCACATTTCTCTGTATTGAGGTTTTTTGACTTACAAATTTGGGAATGTGCTTACATTTTCTGTATATACCTTCCCTTTGCATGTTGAGTGTTGAGTTGCTCTACATGCTTAGTTCATGAGCTGGAGTTCATTGGTTGTACAACTAGTTGCACAAGATGAAAGTATTATTTGGTTCATGTGGTTGTGGTAGTGTTGCATAGTAGTATGTTGATGTTGGAATATTCCAATATGTTGTGTGGTATTGTCACGTGGTCTACATGATGTTTTTGGACCTGGTGAAGTGTGAAGATTTTTTGGAATTAATTCAAGTTTGGCCAACTTGGCGTGTTAGCGCTATGTGTGGAAGCAATTTTTGGATTGTGGACATATGGTGGTCTTGGGGAGCACCTTGGCTTAACTCAGTTTGTTGTGAACAATTTTGGCTTGTACACGACCTTAGCCAAGTCAGGGTGTTAGTAGTTTGATTTGGACCTTAGAAGGTCTTGTTAGAGTGGGAAGAGTTAGTCACTAGGACTAAAATCTTCATTAGGTTATCATTATTGTTAAGTTTTGCTTTATTAAGCTTTGGACAACTTAGGGTTAGAATAAAGCATTAAGTGTGTGCTAAGCATCCTGTTGTTAGAAGATGTTAATGGGCAATTAGGGGGAGGTTGTGTTTGAGAATCAAGGAGTTGGAAATTCTAAAATGAGATGATGGCAAAGTTGCAAGAATATTGCAAAGTGCATGACAACATTGTGAGGTTGCATGCAACTTAGTAGTTGTCTTGGATTCCCTAAAAATCAGGAGCATGGGATTGATTAACTCCCCTTGAATGATGGAAAAGGCATCTATCTAGGTGTGTGGCTCGGGGAGAGTAATCAGTTTTGATTGTAATCAAAGTTTTTGGTGTGGAAGGATAGTGAACTTGCTGTATTTTCTGTGTTACCCGTGTGTTTTCAAACAAAAAGTTATTAAGGTGTTATACACACTATTTTATCATTGTATTTGTGCTCTTAGAATAGTTTGGAATCACTTTCTTCCTGTGTTTAGATTTCTTAGTATAGATTTGTTGTTTTGAATTTATAGATTAGAGTTTAGAAGGGTTTTAATAGTAGTTTTGAACAGTCAGACTTCTCATGGCTCCCCCATAAGATCTAATCACATGAACTCCCTGAAATTAGGTTGAAATGGTAGGGGAGCCAGTTGCTTGTATATATTTAATAGTAGGTAGTTTAGGGAATGAAGCAAGTGTTTACAATCCCAAACCCTAGGCGAGTTTAGCTACCCAGTTAGGAGTTTGGTAGAGAAAATAGGAAGAATTTAGGCAGGGGAATAGACCATAGTACAGAATCCGTACAACTTCATATAGGTTTGGACAAGACCTTTACTTGACAAAAGGTTTGAAGCTTCAATCACTCTTTTGGAAGGAGATTTGAATCAAAGAATAGAGAAACCCTAAGAATTAGGTCAATTAGGCCTACTTCTCCTTGATGATAGGAATGCACTGTATGGAAGAGGCAGAGGACAGAAACCCAGTGAAAGATTTAAAGCTCTGAAAAGGGTATCAAAAAGTGTAATTTATTTGCTAGGTCATTTGGAGAATTTGGGCAGGAAAAGCCAAAAACCAACTGGTAAGGGCTAGTAGAGATTAGGCCTATCCAAGGCAAATTCATGAAAATGGGTAGATTGAGGATAGTAGAACCTCCAAGATGTATTCCATTGATGGTGAAATGCATGGAAACAAAGCTTCTAACTCCCCTGCAAAGATTTCAAGTTAGATGGAGAATTTGGCACTTAGATCCTTCTAAGTCCAAGGAAGAGTAATCAGTTGCAAGAAGGTGTTGATCTTCCAAAGGTAAAGCACAAGGTAGAAAACTCTTTGAGAAGAGTTGGAGCAAGACTTAGTAAATGATCTAAGTATGTAAGAGCCCTGAAGGTGTCAGGTTCTTGGTGGAAGGCAGAGATAAGTCTTCCAAGTTATAGTGCAAGCAACCTTTTGTCATATCATACACCATATTGAGTATCAGGCCGAGAGCTTGATTCAAGGCTTGTGATTGATGTTGCAGCCGAGTCAGTAGGAGAGAACACACCAGAGGAAAGAACTATGGTGACTAATGTTGAGTTGGCTAAAAAGGTAGAAGAGCAAGAGGAAGATAACCAGTTGCTAAGAGAAAGGTTATCTCAAGTGGAGAAGCTCTTGGATGAAGTCCATGAGACAACAGATAAAGTGAAGGACAAGATAGAGCAGAAGGAAGAGCAGGAAGCCAAGGAAAAAGAGGAGGATTTGGAGGAGGAAGCTCCAAAGCCTGACCCTATTCTTGCTGAAGAACCCTTCCTAAAGGCATTGCAGGCCTTAAGTGGTAAAGCATTGGAAGGTGTGCCACTATTTAGTGGACAAATGGACCCTGATTCAGTTGTAGACTGGATTGAGAGCATTGAGAATCACTTCGAGTGTGATGGAATAACAGAGGCCCAAAAGGTAAAGGTGGCCAAGTCAAGGTTGAGAGGAGCAACTCTCACATGGTGGAAGTTTGTACAATCTGAAAGAGAGAAAGAAGGAAAAGGTCCCATAGTTTCATGGAGAGGAATGGTAACTAAGATAAGGCAGACCTATCTCCCTGATGATTATGAAGTTCAGTTGCATAGGAGAAGACACAATCTAAGGCAAAAAGATATGGATGTTCAAACATACATAGAGGAGTTTCAAAAATTGTGCCTTAGATCAAAGGTGGTTGAAGATGAAAGCATCAAGCTAGCAAGGTACTTGAATGGGCTTAAGTGGTCTATCCAAGAAGACATGAGCCTAGTGAACTTCAAAACAGTCCGCCAATGCTATCAAATGGCTTTGAAGATAGAGGAGAAAGGCAAAGAGAAGCAAGAACAAAACCCCAAAGGTAGAGGTAAAGGGAAAGAGCCGGTGGGGACAAGGAGGTTATAATGGAAGAGTTCAGGGCAAGAGCCCTAGGGAGAAGTCAAAATGCACGAGGCAGCAAGAAGGAAGCTCTAGTAGAGGTGTGGTGGGAAGGCGTTTAGCTCTAGAGGAAGAAGTGGTGGACAAGGGAGAGGCAGCTACTTCACCAATATGAAATGTTACCACTGCAACCAATTGGGACACTCGGTCTATAGATGTCCAAAGAAAGGTAGCACTTCTCATGGAGGAGATAAGAGGACTAATCTGATTCAAGATGAGACTACTATAGCAGATAAGCATCCTAAAGTTCCATTGAAGTCAGAGGAAGGTGAGAATCTCATGATGAGGAGGACTTTGATCAAAGAACTGGTTAAAGAAGAGCCAAGCCAAAGGAGGTCTTTGTTTAGGACAAAGTGCAAGATGATGGGGAAAGTGTGTAAGGTCATCATTGACTCAGGTTCTACTAACAATATTGTGTTAGAGGAGGCAGTCAGCAAGCTAAAGTTCACAAGGATACCCCACAACAATCCTTAAAGGGTCACATGGCTCAATAAGGGTCAGCATGTCTTGGTGAATGAACAAGCATGGGTGGAGTTCTCAATTGGTAAGTATAAGGAAAAAGTTTTGTGTGATGTGTTACCTATGGATGCATGCCACTTACTCCTAGGTAGACCATGGAAATTTGACCGCCAAGCTATGCATGATGGAGCTAGGAATTCCTACACCTTCAAGAAAGACAATGTAACCTTCAAGATTCAGTCTTTGCTAGAAGACACAGAGGTGTAGACAGCAGGTTCTAAACTGCTCATGGTGGGTGAAAAAGAGTTCTTGGAAGCCTTGGAAGAAGGAGAAGGAGTTGGCTATGCAGTGATGATCAAGCCAAGAGAGGTGAGCAAAGAGAAAGCAGCTGAAAAGCAAGAGTTACCCAAGGAGATACAGAAATTGTTGCAGACCTATGAAGGTATTGTAAGTAGTGGTCAACCAGCAACATTACCCTATAAGAGAGCCATAAGTCATAGGATAGACTTGATACCAGGAGCTACCCAACCAAACAAAGCAGGTTACAAGATGACACCTCAACAAAATGAGGAAATAGCGAGGCAGATTCAAGAACTTCTCAACCAAGGTCTCATTAGGAAAAGCATCAGTCCATGTTTAGTTCCCACTGTCTTAGCACCTAAAAGGGGAGGAGAATGGAGGCTTTGTACTGATTCTAGGGAAATAAACAAGATAACCATCAGGTATAGGTTCCCTATCCCTAGGATTGAAGATCTCATGGATTGTTTAGGTGAAGCTAGGTACTATACCAAGATAGATTTAAAGAGTGGTTATCACCAAATTAGGATACATGAGGGTGATGAGTGGAAAATAGCCTTCAAAACCAATGAGGGTCTCTATGAGTGGCTAGTTATGCCATTTGGCTTGTCTAATGCCCCCTCCACATTCATGAGACTCATGAATGAAATCCTCAAAGACTACATTGGCAAGTTTGTAGTAGTGTATCTTGATGATATACTAATCTATAGTAGAACAAGAGAAGAGCACCTCCAACATATAGAGCTGATTTTCAAGAAGCTGCAGGAGGAGAAGTTGATGATCAATCTGGAAAAGTGTGAGTTCATCAAAACAGAGCTGGTGTACCTTGGATTTGTACTATCACATGGCAACTTGAAGATGGACAGCAGCAAGGTAGAAGCCATTCTCAATTGGCCTACTCCAAAGACAGCAACAGATGTAAGAATCTTCCATGGTCTTGCTCAGTATTATAGGAAATTCATAAGGCAATTTAGTGCTATTTGTGCTCCTATGTTGGATACCATTAAAGGAGGCATGAAAACCAAGTTTGTATGGAATGAGCAAGCTATCAAGAGTTTTGAGTTGCTGAAGGAAAAGATAGCTACCCAACCTATTTTGGTGTTACCAAGCTTTGAGAAGCTATTCACCATCGAGTGTGATGCAAGCAATGTAGCTATTGGAGCTGTTCTTAGTCAAGAGGGCAGATCGGTGGCTTTTCATTGAGAGAAGTTAAGTGAAGCCAAGAAGAAGTATTCTTCTTATGACCTTGAAATGTATGCATTGGTCGGGCTTTTAAGAAAATGGAACACTACTTGCTTCCCAAAGGAATTCATTGTGTATTCAAACAATCAAGCACTTAGTTTCACAATTCACAAGAGAAGTTGAGTCACAGACACATGAAATGGGTGGAGTACTTGCAAGCTTACACCTTCAATATCAAGCATAAGAAAGGAGCTCTCAACAAAGTGGCAGATGCCTTGAGTAGAAGAGTCCTCACAATTCAAGAAATTCAGTTGAAGAGCATGGGGATAGACCATTTCAGGGATCTATATGCAGATAATGAAGATTTTGCAAACATTTATAAGGTATGTGTTGAATACAAGAATCATTTCCATAGCAAATATGTTGAATATACCTTGCAAAGTGAACTTTTGTTTAAAGGAAATCAACTTTGTGTTCCTAGAGGTTCTATTAGGGAAAACTTGATACAAGAAAAGCATAATGGTGCATTGAGTGGTCATTTTGGGATCACCAAAACTCAGGAACTGGTTCAAAGGTTTTACTATTGGCCAAGAATGAACCTAGATGTTAGGAGGTATGTGGAGAGTTGTGTGGTATGTCAAAAGGCCAAGGGCACTTCTTCAAATGCAGGCCTATACCAACCACTGCCTATCCCTACTAGGCCATGGGAATGCTTGAGCATGGACTTTGTAGTTGGTTTACCCAAGACAAGGCAAGGCATGGACAGTGTTTATGTGGTTGTAGACAGATTCAGCAAAATGGCTCACTTTGTGCCATGCAAAACAACCAATGATTCCAGTCAAATAGCCTCTCTTTTCTTTAAGGAGATAGTAAGGATTATGGCTTACCAATCAACATTGTATCAGACAGAGATGCTAAGTTTATGAGTCATTTTTGGAAGACTCTTTGGCAAAGAATGGGAACCAATTTATCCTTTGGATCTACATACCATCCCCAAACTGATGGTCAAACCGAAGTTGTGAATAGGACACTTGGAAACCTCTTGAGATGCTTGACCAAGGAGTATGGTCAACAATGGCATCAGATTATTGGGCAAGCTGAATATGCCTATAATGATACTGTCAATAGATCAATAGGGAAGAGTCCCTTTGAAATTGTTTATGGTCTACATCCTAGAGGTGTTTATGAGCTGAGAGAGTTGAAGGATGGAGTCAAAGGAAGTGGATATGTTGATGACTTTGCTTGTGCAATGCAGGAGATTCATGAGACAGTCAGAAAAAAACTGGTAGAGAACACCATGAAACATAAGATTAAGGTGGATGAGCATAGGAAAGATGTTGAATTCAATGTTGGAGACTTAGTCATGGTGCATTTGAACAAATCTAGACTGCAGAAAGGAGTTCCTCATAAATTGCAAATGAAGAGGATAGGTCCCTGTCCTATCTTGGAGAAGTATGGAAGCAATGCTTTCAAGGTGTAATTACCATATGACAAAGGATTGTCCCCTGTTTTTAATGTTGCAGACCTAGTCCATTACAAAGGACCACCACCAAATATGGATCAGACCATCCAAGAAGTCATCCAAGATGTGGAAGAACTCAAACTGCCCCCTGCTACAGTCAAGCAAGCTGACAAGATATTGGATACCAAGGTCTACAAGAGGACTAGAACTAAAGAGTACAAAGAACATCTGATTAGGAGGAATGGACAACCTGATGCAGATGTAGTGTGGATCAAGGAGGCAGAGTTTAAGAAGTTGGGCATTGATCCTAACTTGCTCAATCCAAGGGTGGATTGAAATTTTCTATTTTGGGGAGGATGGTGCAGGAACACCTTGGCTTAACTCTAGTTTGTTGTGAACAATTTTGGCTTGTACCTGACCTCAGCCAAGTTAGGGTGTTAGTAGTTTGATTTGGACCTTAGAAGGTCTTGTTTGGGTGTGATGAGTTAGTCACTAGGACTAAATTCATCTTAGTTTAAACATGTTGTTAAATGTTACTTTATTTATCTTTGCACAGCTTAGGATTAGAATGAAAGCATTAAGTGTGTGCTAAACACATCCTCATTGTTAGAAGATGCTAATGGATAGTTAGGGAGGTTGTTGATTCGGAATCAAGGAGTTGGAGAACCTAAAATGAAGGATGATGGCAAAGTTGCAAGAATATTGCAAAGTGCATGACAACATTGTGAGGTTGCATGCAACTTAGTAGTTGTCTTGGATTCCCTAAAAATCAGGAGCATGGGATTGATTAACTCCCCTTGAATGATGGAAAAGGCATCTATCTAGGTGTGTGGCTCGGGGAGAGTAATCAGTTTTGATTGTAATCAAAGTTTTTGGTGTGGAAGGATAGTGAACTTGCTGTATTTTCTGTGTTACCCGTGTGTTTTCAAACAAAAAGTTATTAAGGTGTTATACACACTATTTTATCATTGTATTTGTGCTCTTAGAATAGTTTGGAATCACTTTCTTCCTGTGTTTAGATTTCTTAGTATAGATTTGTTGTTTTGAATTTATAGATTAGAGTTTAGAAGGGTTTTAATAGTAGTTTTGAACAGTCAGACTTCTCATGGCTCCCCCATAAGATCTAATCACATGAACTCCCTGAAATTAGGTTGAAATGGTAGGGGAGCCAGTTGCTTGTATATATTTAATAGTAGGTAGTTTAGGGAATGAAGCAAGTGTTTACAATCCCAAACCCTAGGCGAGTTTAGCTACCCAGTTAGGAGTTTGGTAGAGAAAATAGAAAAGAACAGAAGGGAAAGAGACCCTTGTCACGAGGAGATCCCTCTGAGTTCTAGGTGGGGTAAGATAGGATACTCACATGCCATGGACAAATCCAATCAATCCATTGGAGGTAGATTTGAGTCAGTAGTGAATCCTGAAAATAGGTTAATTAGCCCTTCACCCAAGATTTTTAGGAATCCACCGTCTGAAGTCTGAGACAAAGGTTTGAAGCTTGATGAAGATTTAAAAGCTCCAAAAAGGTGTTTGGAACTGAAGTTTGTTGGGCCGGGTTGTTTGGCAAGTCTAAGAGAAAAGGTGAAAACTGGTGTGCAAGGGCTACTAGAAATAGGGGCCTCACCAAGGGAAAATATTGGAAGCGAATTGGTTTGAGGAGTAAACACCAAGTAAGATGGATCTTTTTGGATGCAAGAAGCATGAGGATAGTGTTTTCAACTCCCACACCCAAAGTAGTTCAAGTTTGGTATTGAAGATGGCATAGATTCTTCTAGGTGTTAGAAGGATACATAAAATCAAGAGGGTGTTGATCTTCCAAGGTAAAGCACAAGGTAGAGAACTCACTTTGGAAAGAGTTGGAGAGCAAGACAGTTAATGATCTAAGTCTAAACAAAGGAATCTGAAGTTGGCAGGTTCTTGAGGTGGAAGGCAGTGGGAGTCTTCTTGGAGTTAGTGCCAAGCAACCTTTGGAGTTATCATACACCATATGGAAAAGTGTGTTGGTGTAGATTTGGGTCCTAGTTAACCTATAGTGTAGTATACCTTCACTTCTTTCCACCATAATAGTGTTTGGTGCCGACCTATTTTGGTGTTGCATGTTTGAGGTGCATATGTTTCATTGAGGTTGACCTAATTAAGATTGTTTAGGTCATAGATGGTATAAATGCAAGGTGAATTGTTGGAGATGTGTGTGGCTTAGAGTGGTGTGTGTGATGATGCAAATATGATCAAGTGTGGTTATCTAAGTGCGAGCTTAAATTACTATGACTCTGAATGTAGTGAGTAGAAGGTGTCTAAAGTTGTTGGAGGTAGTGAGCCAAAGGTTGTAGATGGTGCATAGTTGCAGTGGTGGATTTTTCCTCTTGCTTTGAGATAATGAATCTCTCTATAACAATATTCTTCTATTCTTCTTTCTTCTGGACAATGAGCCCTTGGTAGTGAGCCTTTCTTCTTTTGTGGCAATGAGCCCTTTTATAGTGAGCCTATTGTATTTGGTGTTTTTATTCATATATATGTGAGATAATCCTCACCATGGTTTTTCCCTAATTAGGGTTTTGCAAGCAAATTTGGTGTTCTCTTGTGCATAGTGTTGTGTTGTTGTTTCATATGTTTATGTTCTGCAAATACTTTAAATGTCTTAAAGGCTAATAAGAGTTTAAGGATTAATGAAGATTTGATGATTTTAATGTACAAGTGATTCACCCCCCTCTCAGTTGTCCTATACATATAAAAATTGGCATCAGAGCTATGGTTCCTTGGAGAAAGCTTAAATACTTGAGGAAGTTTTAGATGGCACATAGGAAGGGTGTTAAAGCTCCTATGTTCGATGAAATGAATTATACTTACTAGAAAACCAAGATGGAATCCTTTCTTGTTTCTCTAGGGTTTGGTGTCTAGAAGTCAGTTGAAATTGGATATACTATGCTTGTTGCTGGTTTGACAAGTGATGATGAGAGCGAGGATTATGAGAACAATGGAAAAGCAAGAAATGCAATCCTGAGTGGTCTTTTTGATTCTGTACTTGGGAAGATGATAAACCTGAAAATTGCTAGAGATATCTAGACAAAGTTGGAGAGCATTTATGAAGGAGATGCTAAGGTCAAGCAAGCGAAGATGTAGAATTAGAAAAGACAAATTTGAAACCTTGAGGATGTCAGAAAATGAAGATATTACAACCTACATGCTTAGAGTGGATGAATTTATTCAATGGTCTTGGTGGTAAGTTTGAAGAAAGTGAAGTTATGAAAAATGTATTGAGAACTCTTCCTAAATCTTATAGTTCTAAAGTTTTTTCTATTGAGGAGGCTCAAAATTTGGATCAATATTTTAGAGATTAAATGTTTGGTTCTTTAATTTATTTTGAATTGAGAGAGTTCGGTAAGGATGCTACAAGTAAAGAAATTACTTTTATAGTCAGCAAGGCAAAGAAGGATGATGAATCATAATTGGATGATCTTGATGAGGTGGAAGTAAATTTTGTAAGGATATTGAAAAAGGGTACTGACAAATAAAGAGGTAAGTTAACCTTTAAGTGTTTCAATTGTGGAAAGATAGGTCATATACTTCTAAATGTCCAATAAAATTTACAAATGACAAACAAAAGGATCATAAAGGTAAATTTGTCAAGAAGAGTTATTATGCTGTGAAAGATAATGGTGTATTTGATGATGAGGAATCAAACAATCCTGATGATGAAAGTGATGAATGCTTGTTCATGGCTTTAAATATTGGAACGAATTCTACTAATTCTAAAAGATGTATGAAGGAAAGTTCTCTAAAAATAGGTCACAATATTGAAGAAACTATAGTGACCAATTTTTATGCAAGAGAGGAGATAAACTATTGGATAATTGATAGTGGATGCTCAAATCATATGACAGGTGATAAGAGTAAGTTTGTTAAACTTCAAAAGTAAGATGGTGGTCTTGTTAAGTTTGCTAATGATACATTTGATAAGATCTATGTAAAAGGTTCGATTAGTTTTGATGGAAAGCAAAAAACAAATGATGTTATTTATGTCAAGGGTCTTCAACACAATATTCTCAGTGTAGGAAAAATGTGTAGAAGAGGATACAATTTGGTGTTTCAGGATGATGGTTGTGAAATTAGAAAAGGAAGCTTTGCTACTTTGGTTTCTACATGAACAAGGATAAAAGGTAATATTTGTTGAAATAGGATGCCATTTAATTGCAAACCTAAACATTAATTATTTCATGTATCTCCTAGATTCTTGAATGTGTCTCAATAACACTCACGATTAGGATGAGATTAATTATTTGGATGGAAATAAATCATGAAATTGAAATTTGTAGTTATTCCTAAATAATAGGAGCATGGGTGACACATGGTAAGGTGAAACTCACCTTGTGTTCAGCTTAACTATATAGAGTAACAGCTTAACACTCGAATGCACATGTAAAGATCCTAGGAGTTAGGATTTGATGTTTGCATGTTTGAAGTTTAGATCACCATTTCATTAGTCTCTGCTTATGGTTCAATTCATCTCCGCTGCATGCATGTTGGTTATTTTGAGTTGCATGTAGTTAGCTTAACTTGGAATGCATGGCTAATAACTTGAGTTGTATGACGTGATAACGTGGACTACCTCCGCCATCGTGGGATGACCATTCTTGCATGAATGGTGTTGAGTAAATGTTTTAGTTAACTATAAATCACTTGGAGCCAACTTGGGTGCCCAAGATGCTTGATTGGATTTACCTCTCATGCATGATAAGATATTTCTGAAGGCTCAGTTAAGTAGGATTACTTAAGGGTGCCAACTTTGAGGAAGAGCTTTGGAATTATCACCAAAGTGAAGGATGAGTTGTAGCTTCAGTTTGGGACGCCCAAATGGATGAAGCACATGTTTTAGCATTGTTATTCACAAGATAACCCTATTTTCATGAGATGTGGCATACCTTTTAGGGATAGGGTTTGTGCATTGTAATTGTAACTCATGTTGAGTTTACAAGGTGATTAAAGCTCATATATCTCTCAAAGCAAGTTGAATAGAGTTGAGAGAGCATATTGTAGGTTGTGAAGAAGATTGGTGAAGACGTAAGAAGCATTTCAAGAAAGACTCGAGCTATTGTAATCTCGAGATTGAATAATAGAATAATTCTTGGTGGCATTTTTCTCGAAGGGTTTCTCCATGGTACATCTTGTGTAATCTTTCTAATATCATGTCTAGTTCTTCTATAAAATCTTCATTCTACAATAGTAAAATGAATTAATCAAGATAATCACCACAAAAAATATATGTAACAAAGAAAAAGACTTACTTGGATCAACAATATTAAAGTTTTGCTGCATTAAGCTAAGAAAAACACCTCATTTTAAACAACACATTTATCAACTCAAAGGTGGTGTTATGCTTTATGTTTCAAATCAATGAAATTTGGCTATGGCATAGAATAATGGGTCACATCAATTTCAACAACCCAGTGAAGATCGTACTCCATTGATGTCATGGAGAGATCTACCAAGGACAAGCAAAGCCTATTATTAATGTAATCTAAAAAGAGTGTCAGTTTGGAAATCATAAAAAGAAGAGGTTCAAGGCTAAAGAATATTCTACCAAAGGGCCTTTGGAGTTGGTACACACAAATCTATGTGGATCTACCAGAATAAGAAGCTCTAATGGTGACATGTATTTTATGTTATTGATAGATGATTATTCTAGAATGACTTGGGTGACATTTCTCAAAGAAAAAATAGAAGTTTTAGATAAGTTTAAAGTATTTAAATCTATGGTTGAGAATGAAATGGATTTGAAAATCAAATGCTTGGAGGTTTGATAGAGGTGATGAGTTTATCACAATGAGCTTAACAATTTTGTAAGATCATGGAATAAAGAGATACTTGTCATCTCCTAGGACTCAATAGAATGGAGCTAGGAGAGAAAGAATAGAATATTTTAAGAGGAAACAAGGACCATGATGAAAGAATCAAATCTACTAGATATCTATTGAAAAATATATTCATGCTCACAATGCTACATACTTCCTACTGCAGGGTCAAGGCAAAGTGAATAATTCAAAGACTCTCTATAAGCTATGGTATGGAAAACCCTAATGTGAAATATTTTAGAGTGTTTGAAGCAATGCTATATTGGAAGAGATGAAGAAAATTAGGAAAGTTTGATGCATCTCATGAAGGAATATTCCTGATACTCTACAAAAAAGCAAGGCACACAATTTTTATATGCAACAACATTTAAGTAGTCATTTGAAAGTGCAAGTGTCAAAGTGGGATGAAGAAACCACACGAGCTTAGTATTGATAGAAGGATAAGGAATGTGATGAACCACCTGTAATGGAGGCGAAAGGAGAAGAGAAAGGAAAGGAGATGATAGCTGAAGAAGAAGAAGAAGCTCTAGAAAAGATCCCTAAGACTCCTATGTATGTGTAGAAGAATCCATTTCAAAGATCAAATAATTGGAGACAAGAGCAAACGTGTGTTGAAAAGAAGAAAATCTACTCTGACAGAGGAATAAGTAAACTTTTGTTTACTTTCAAGAGTAGAACCTAAAACTGTAACGGAGACATGCAAAGATGAGAATAGGATTAAAGCTATGAAAGAAGAGTTGGAGTAGATTGAGAAGAGTTAGACTTGGAAATTGATCCCAAGACCTACAAATAAGAATGTGATAAGAACCAAATGGGTTTTCAGGAACAAGTTGAATGAAGATGGAAAAGTTGTTAGAAATAAGGTTAAAACGTGTGTAAGGACACCTACATGTGGAAGGAATATATTTTGAAGAGAATTTTAATTTGGTGGGCAAGAACGAAATCCATTGAATGCTTTTGGATTTTGTAGCACATAAAGAATTCAAGGTATATCAGATGGATGTGAATTCTGCATTCTTGAATGATAAGTTAGAAGAAGAGGTATACATCAAGAACAACTAGAAGGTTTTCAGTTATTAGATGATGCTAATATGGTCTGTAGGTTGAAAAAGGAATTGTATGGACTCAAACAAGCTCCTAGAGCTTGGTATGCAAGATTGGATAGATACTTGTTGTAGAAAGGATTTAGAAAGGGTACTGTAGATAAAAACCTTTACTTCAAGTTTGAGGGAGATCAAATCCTAATTGTGGTTGTGTATATTGATGACATAATATTTGGAGGAAATGAAGGTATGTGTAAGAATTTTGTAGAGGAGATGCAAAAAAACTTCGAGATGTCAATTTGTGGCGAGATGAATTTCTTCCTTGGGTTACAAATCAGTCAATTAGAGAAAGGTATTTTCATTTCATAGTCAAAGTATTTCAAGAAGATGTTGAAGAAGTTTGGAATGGATGTGTTGGTTCCAAAAATTAAAAATTACAAACCCTAAGAGTATACCAGGCTCTATGGTCAGGTTTACAATGTTTTGGCCAACGAATGAAGTCAACCAATATGGTTTAGAAATCCCTGCACTTCAGGCTTTGCTAGACCTAGGCAGGTGTACCTTGATATTTGAGTAGATTATGAACCTCAAAGGTTGTGTTAAATCCTTAACTTTGATTATCTACTCCACACTGGTATGTAATGCTTGAAATTAAAGTGTTTAGATCAGGTTTTATGAACATTTGTAATGTAATGGGTATGATCAATGCCTTTTATTGGGTAATGGATTCAATATGTATATGATATGTGTGTCCTCCTTTTGGCTTAACTCGAACTTTTTAGCACTTTCAAATGTTTATACTTTGTATAAACGTGAAAGGTTGCTAGTTACCAGGCTCTTTTTACAAATCCCAATGATACCTTCCCAAGTTACTGTGATTATTTGAAAGAACCTTTAATTCTTGCTTGAAGGTAACCAATTAAGATGAATTATTTAAAAGGATTTTTATTCTTGGTAGAAACCATTTAAAAGGAATACTTAAAAGGAATTTAATTCTTTCTTGCAAAAAGCCAATCAACATGAATCACACAGAGGTAGCAAATGTGTCTTGAAAAATTAAGTATACACTTGATATATTCAATTTGAATAACAAGAAAAAGACCACCTCAAGATAGGGTAAAAGTACAAACCTGTCACACTTTGGACCAATCGTAAAAATTATATTGAACTTGTTTTAAGTGGCGTAATTCGACCGAGCAGGTTTCGCCAAAACCATCGCATACAACATGGCACCTACATGGTCTCATTTCATTTGTGGGCCGAAAGTAGGTTTCAACTGAATCTACTCGGCCTAAATTAATTTTGGACCTGGTTGCCATGGATATGAAAGCAAAAAGAAAGACTAAGCCTCGCATTTTGGCATGTTCACTAAGAATTTGTAATTAGGGATGCTCGTGATGAAGAAGCTAGCTCTACAAAAGGAAATCTGGGCCGTGCTTTTGCATTCCGCTTCATTAATTTGGTTAGTTAAGTGTTGGTTTTTCTTGATAAGCAATTTGTATGTCATTGTTTGTTTCATGATCCATTTTGGTGCGATTGTAAGATAGGGTTTTATTTTGGGGGTTTTTTTTATTATTGTCCAGTATTTAGTGTAAATCTTGCTTTGGACATGTTTTCTAAAGGCTGTATAATATACTTTAACTAAGGGTTTTTATATGTGATGTTCAGGGTTTATTTATAGAAAAAATCAAAAACTAAATTCCTAAGTCACAGTTTGTTCTTGAGGAATCTAATAACTGCAACATTCATGTTCTCATTCAAGTTCTGCATGTTTGTGTTTTTCTTGATAAGCAATTAGTTAACAATGAGCTTACTATTTGTTTGATGGCTCCTTTTGGTGCAACTGTAAGTTAGGGTTTTTTTTTGGGTTTTTTCAAGAACCTATGAACTCATCAAAACTAAGCATATCTTTATCTTCTTCACTTGCATGCCATATATATTTTATATTCTTGTGAGCTTTGTCGATCTCGCTCTTATGTCGATAGCAAAGATAATTTTTTTATTGAGTTGGAGTATATTTTAAACCCTCAAAAGTGCAAGTATTTAAGAAATGATGTGATAGTTTGCTAAACTGTACAAAATTGTGGTAATAAGGGGTATGGTGCAAAAGCCTATTCAAAATTAGGATCCTTTGATTTGTCTTAGGACACTCTTTCAACAGTTCCCAAATTATAGGCATACTATTTTTTCATGCTTCCAAAACCAAAATCCTACTGCTATTTTCACATACCGGCCAACAAATTATGTGCAAAGCACTCTGTTTCCACATAATGAATAAATCTATATATTTCAGCCCCCACCTCTTGATCAATTGTACCTTGTGGGAATAAACACAACACTTAAGAGATTTTATTCTCTTTCATGTCAAAACTTTGTACAAATTCTAATTTTTTTTTAAGGTTCAAGAGGTTCTTGAATCTCTAAAATATATGACATCTTTGCACTCAAAAACCAATAAGCTATATTAACATGTGATGCAATGCTTTCCTAAGTTTGCAACATCCTTATTAGCCCTCTCGTAGGTTTCATTCATAATAGCCTTTAAATAACTAAAATTTTCAGAATGGTATGGCCCACATGCAAATTAAGAATACTCAACTCTTTCTAACCACGATTAGTCAATGTAGAGGAGGCAATATTTTAATTGAAATGTTCTTGAGCTAATGTTTGGTGTCTTTGAAATTTTGAGATCTCATACAAACATCCTTCAGCTAATCTCTAGGGTCCATCTTAGATCAAGAACCTTTTTACAAAGGATGACTATGATTCATATCAACCTCCTCCTCATCTTAGGATTTTGTAATCTATCTCAAAAATTCCAACTATAATTCAGTGAGGATCATATAGAGATTGCCTTTGTCTTTTGGCACATTTGGGCCCATACTAAATTACATTGTTGTGATTGATCATGACTCAACAAGCATTGCAGTATTTGCTAAAAATTGTATCTATAAACTTTGTGGTTGAAAGAAAATCATAGACAATAAGAATTATAGACACTCCAGTAATTATAGGTGAACCAAAACATTAATTTTTATTGTATATTTGTTGTTCATTTCATCCTAATTAATTATAGACAATAAGATAAAATTATAGACGATAAGAATTAATGTTTTAGATTTGATATTCGTAGTAGGGTTGAGATGATCTTTCTCCTCCAAGAAACATTAGAATATAGAGTAGCTCATGAAATAACAAAGAAATATGGCATGGTCAACAAGAGGACATTAGTTGGTCCAAACCTTTTGGTTCTTCCAAAACATTTGGAACTAGCAGTAGTAGGAGGAGGAAGTGGTTTCTCCAAAATGTTTGGACCAACTAATGCTCTCTTGTTGACCATACCAATAAAAGTGGAAAGATATGGCAATAGGAACCAATTTCATATTTTTTAAAAATAGAAGAATCAATGAGATATTAGATTTAAAAATGAAACCCTTTTTGTACACAACCTAAACTATATAACCTATGCTACTCAAAATCTATGATAGACTTAGATTAAGCAAAAGAGTTAGTAAACATTGATGAAAAAATGAAAGCTCACCAACACCAACCCTTGTTGCAAAAAGTGAAGCTAGTTAAATAGTAGAAATTTTGGTGTCTAAAACAATATATTTTAGGATGTGGGCCTAGTAGAAATTATAAATGTGACATACAATTCTATGCATTATGAAATTATAGTGTTGTAAGTCATCCTAAAATACATTGTGCTAGGCAACAAATTTTTTATTATAACTAATTCCACTTATCCATTCACATAACTCCAATTACTAAGGGTAGTAATTAGAGTTACTTAAATGGATAAGTGAGACTAGTTATAGTAAACAAATTGTTGCCTACAATGTATTTTAGGATATAACTTACAACTAGATATAATTTAATTTAAATGCATGATTTTATGAATATATTTAAGTGGTGCATTTAAATGAAATTATAGTCATACTCTTACATTAAGTTGTAAGTCATATCCTAAAATACGTGTTAGGCACCAAAATTCTACTATAATAGTTTCCTCACACAACTTCCAGATTGATACCCTTCCAAGATTATTTCAATAAAGTATTTGATTGAGCATTTGTGTAT
>VDFB02219199.1:0-19180 GCA_007258455.2 Sequoia sempervirens
CACCCATAGATGTTAACTGTGCAATCAACATGTTGAAAGAGTTCAAATGATTAGCAACAGACCCTCCTTCCTACATTCTCAAAGAGTACAGCTTCTTCCTCAAGAACAATTTATTCACCAAGGATTTTCCCTGATAAATAGCTGCAGTCTTTTCCACAAGGAAGATGCAGTCTTTTCTTCATGAACATTTAGAAGAATAAAGTCTACTAAACAAAGCCTTATCATCTCCTTTGATTTTTTATCTGCAAGGTCCCAATACTCTTGCTTCATGCCTGTAGGCTTCGTTCCAAACATAGCAAGCCAAAGATCATGATAAACCAGCAGATCTTCCAATTTAAGTTTCCATAACTCAAAATTGTTATTTGTCATTGAATTTTCTCTCAATTTCAAACTTTCATGGCGTTAGCGCCATCTTAACCTATAATTCGAATTACCAAACTTCTACAAGACTCCAGATAGAAATTGACCAAAAATCCAAAAGTACCCACAAGGATAACACAAGCGGCGGGCTCTGGAAACCACTTGTAAGGAAAGCTAATGTGCGATGCCAGCTCTCTAACATCAAACCTTAGGGAACAATGCAGAGATACTTTTAAATTTTCAATTACAGTCTTATTAAGATACACTTCTAAGAAATAATATAAATAGAGAATATAACTATTATGCCCTGCATAACCACCCCATTTTATTTTGAACAAAATGGGTCCCCCTTTCTTTTTCTTTTCTTACTTTCGTCTATTTGCTTTGCTCTTGGGGTTTCTTTTGCTTCTCAATGTTTTATCTTTTATTTTGTCTCATCTGATTCTGGTCCTATCTTAGCTTAAGTTGGTTTTCTTCTTGCTAAGGATTCATTGGAATAATTGCAAGCAATAATGGATTTCATTATGACATATTTTGTGTTTTATTTTCTCCTGAGTACTAATGCAAACCTTTCCTTTGCAGGATTAAATCGCCACACATGATGATATTTGCCAAATGAGCTCAGTTGGAAGGAATTCCTCAATCCAGTTGGTAAGAAAAATCCTCTAAGGCAGGAGTCGGCAAGACCTTACTGATGTCTTCCCGAATACCAGTGCATTCTGTTGATATGCGTCTGTGTTGCCTATCAACAAGACCCCAAAGATGTCACAGCGAGTGGAATTCATATGTAGGCATCTATCGGCAGGACAAAGGTCATCATCCCGGTGACTGGGAGTAGCCCTTCGGCATGAGTAGTTTCCTTCAGAAAGAGGTCTCAGCGAGATCTCATTTCTCACCGACTGGTGGCAAAAGGATCCATATATCGGCGAGAGGTTTTCTCTTCGCCAGGATGTCTCGGTGAATTCATAAAGTCTCACCGACTAGCAAGGACCAGGCTGACAGTTTGGCATAGGTTATCTTCGATGTATGGTCTTGTTGAAGGCTTCATGTCTCACCGACCACTGAGAAAGATATTCCTTTCAGTGAGAGGCCTTTACAGCGGGGAGATGTCTCAGTGAAGTCTTCGGGTCTCACCGACAAGGAACCAAGTGGGAATTGTTCGATATGAGGTCCTGTAGTCTTGCCGACTCAGAATATCCCACTGATAAGAACATGCATCGAGGAGAGTGGTTCACCTTCGGCATAATGTCTGGCTAAAGAAATGTGGTCTCGGCGACAAAAGTGGCTTCAGGGTAACGAAATGGGCCCGCTAAGAAGTCTCAGCGACCGGGAGATGTCTCGCCAACAAGGATGCCTTCGGGGGCAGAGTTGTGCTTTCGAAGGAATGTCCTGCCGACTATGAAAGGTCTCCCCGAAGTGCTCTCGGTTTGGCGAAAGGAAGCCTCGGTTGGTGTAAAGTCTCACCGATCGAGGGAAGTCTCAGCGACATGGAGCCCACCGAAGAGTAAGTAGCCTCAGCGTAGCAATTTGAGCTTGCTATGAAGTCTCGGTAACCCGGGAAGGTCTTGGCGACAGAATCAAGCGAGCGGGGAGAAAAAAGAAATATCGACAAGAAGTCTTGTCGAAGAGCAAAAGTCACACCGAAACAAAAAGAAGCTGGCACAAGGAGGTCAACAGGTGGAAATCGGGGAGACTCCAAACAAATAAAGGGGCTCGCTAAGAACTCTCGGCGACCCGGGAAGGTCTTGGCGATGGGAGAAGGCTATAAAGGGGAGCTCGTTGGGAAAGGTTAACTCTCGGCAGGAGGTCTCCTCGACCATGTGATGTCCTACCGATAGAAAGGGGACCCCACCGAAATGAAATGGAGCTCGACAAAGGATCAGGCCTTCGCCATAAGGTCTTGGTGAAGAAGGAAGTCGCACCAAAGGGAAAAGAGCTCAAGCTCAAACGAAAGAAAGTGGGCTCGACGAGAATGAAAAGGAGTTCGCTAAATGTCTTGCTGACAGCAATGGATTTCCCAGTGAAGGAGGCATCGGTGTAACCAAGGATAGCTCGTCGTAGCCTCTGGCCGACAGTAAGGGGTCTTGCCGATACAAAAATGAGCTCAGGGTAAAAGGTCTGGCCTCGCTACGATATCCTATCGACTACCAATTATGATGTTGATGGTCTTTGTGAGCTTGGTATGACTCCTGCAGCTCGCCAAAAGGTCTCGCTGACCATCTTATGCTACGCCGATGGTTGCTAGAAATAATATAATCGCATCGAGGAGACACGATTAGTGTCTCACCGACATGCAATTCAATGGAAATCACTTTTGACTGCCCAGGAATCTGGCGTGGTGAATTTCTAGCCAATCAGGAGGAGCTAAGAGGGCTGACATGCGACGGTTTGACTGATTGACCATCCATGTGTAAGAAGACCAATAGAGTGCAAGCGAGATGGATCCATTTTGAGATCAGGGAGGCTATGGATCAACTCTGATAAAATGTTCAAATCTATAGGGAGGCCTAATGATATCCTAGAAGACAGTCAACCTGTAACAGAAGTCTGGGACATGAAGGAAGCCGAAGGAAGGAAGGATCTATGACTCACAGGGACAGTTGTAGTAACCACCGGCAGAGGTTGATCACTATTAATGGTAAAGTGCCCTGGAGCATTCAAGGTGACCCTAGCGGAGTTCAAGGTGGACACGAAGACAAAGAGTAAATGTTGTAGCTGCAAAAAGATCAAAAGGCTTCTCCTAAACTCAAGCCATCACCGACCCGGACAGCAAGGCTTCTCATTGAATACAACATTAACTCTTTTCGAAAAGATCTGAGAGCCGACTCTCCTAGAAGTAGATATTTTGTAAAACCCTAATATAGGGGGATGACGCATTCTTTTGATACATTTTGTCTATAAGACATTCTAGCCTCTTTGTAAAAGGTTAGAACTTTTAAGAGACAGTTAGAAAAGTGGTAGATAGAGAATTTCTTAGTCAGTTAACAGGAGATAGAGTTGCATCTTGATTCTTAGTAATGAGAGCTTCTTTTGTCTTCTTGTCTAGTAGTAAGATTCAGTACTAGTTGTAATGTATTTTCCAAGTTCTCTTAGTGTAGTTGGAAATAATCTGGAATCGCAGATTCTTTGTACACTGGTGATTGTGCCAGCCTTGTAAATATTGCTTATCTATTTCACTAATAGTAGAAGCAATCAGAGTTTAATCTACTTCATATTGTGTTCCTGAATGATATTTGTCTTAAGTTGATCATTTTGATTTGTGGATTCTTCAAGGAGTGAAATGTTATTTTGTGTTTTATTTAAATGGTAACTTAAAATCTGTTATTTGAATTAGCACTGTGAATGAAAGAGGTTGTGTGTCAATCACAAGTTTACTTTGTTCTGTAGTTTTAGTTAAAAAATTCCTTGAAGCTAACAAATCTGGTTAAAATTGGATGAATTATTGTTCTTGTTTTGTCCTAAGCCCTGACCTATCTTTTGTTGTTTCTTTAAAAAACCCTTGTAAAATTAGGTTTTATTTCATGCTTGATCTTAGAACAATCCACAATCCAACGCAGTAGGCCCTTGAATATTACTGTTACATTGACCAATTGAGCAACATTAGCACAGTTGAGAACCAACTACATAGACCTTGGGAGCTAAGATATCCATGTGATCATCTTTCTCTTTCAGGAGAAACAGAGTAGCAATATTCTGTTTGCATGTTGATTATTGCCAAAAGGACCCATTAAGCGTAGCACATGAACACAGTTACATGGGAAAACCCTTACAAGAGAAAAACCCTGCATGAGAAAACCCTTTGTATTGATGTGGGATTACATACAGTCTGAGACTTCACTCTCTCGATGTCAATTTACAACAACATTCACAATGATCAAACTTTTCTACAAAACGCTCCGGTTATTACGCTCTCAACGAGTCACAATGTTGATACATTGAAAAATTCATCTGAGTTCGTAAATCATCCATCAATTGAGCGAATCCTTCGAGCCAGAACATCATGCACCCAATTCGGAATATATTCATGTCATCAACGATGCGATTTGAACTTCCGCACAAAACTACCTCAGACTAACTTCCAATAGTTCTCATTCGGCTTCTCACGATTGGTCCTTAGACTCCACAGTGGGATAATGATCATCACTTTCGATCAAATGCATTCAAAATGTATTGCATGTCGGTGAGACACTAATCGTGTCTCCCTGATACCACAACACAAGTTATGCATTTCGGACTTCCCCTTGTCGCCAAGACATCATACCGATATCCATCACATGTATCGCTATTCGGAAAGACCATCGTTATTTGATGAGACATCATACCGAAGTTCCCAAGTCACTTAGACATTAGTATTCCATTCGGTGAAACAATCGCTATTTGCCAGGAGATCATACCGAGCCCTTCAAGTCATACCAAAATGCACAACTTTCAGCAAGACTTACTGCTATCGCTGAGAATTCTTACCGAAGTCTTCAAGTTACTTCAATGACTCTGAGTGTAGCTATTCGACAAGACATACCATCTATCGGCAAGAGATCTTACCGAGTCACCATGTCACCCCGATGTCTTCTAGTGAATAACTATCAGCGAGAGAACCAACAGTCAACAAGAGTTCTTACCGAGGCTTTCACATCACCTCGATAGCTCCGAGTGTATGCTTATCAGTGAGACATACCACCTATCGCCAAGACTGCATACCGAAGCCTTTGTGTTACCGCGAAGACTCCAAGTGTAGAGCTGTCGATGATACTTCTCTTGTCGGTATGAGACATACTGAACATCCAAGTCTCTCCCTGAAAACTTCTTTCACCACAAGTCTCCTCGATCAGCTTTAGACACCAACAGTCGGTAAGAGATCAGCTCGGTGGGGAAGAGTTAGAGACTTTCACATCGATCAACATGTCATAGCGATAGAGTGCGCATTGATGGGGTGAAACAAGGTCTCGTGACCAAAACTTTCACAAGGTTCCCAAAGCTGCTGATGAGCCCGGACAATATAGTTGTCACCAGAGCTTGGCTCTTTCAAAGGTTTACTTTGTGAGATTGAGACATATATTTCCAATAAGTTGTGTTAGGGGAGTTCTTATCACGTTTTGGCGGAAAAGTAATCTTTATAAGATTTGGAGAATAAAGTATCATCTCTTTAAGGATGGAATAGAATACGGTAATAAGTGCACACAAAGTTAAGAATTTGTAGTTTTAGTTAACAAATTCCTTGAAGCTAACAAATCTGGTTAAAATTGGATGAATTATTGTTCTTGTTTTGTCCTAAGCTCTGACCTATCTTTTGTTGTTTCTTTAAAAACCCTAGTTAAATTAGGTTTTATTTCATGCTTGATCTTAAAACAATCCAGAAGCCCAACACCAGTAGGCCCCTTGAATATTACTGTTACATTGACCAATTGAGCAACATTAGCACAGTTGAGAACCAACTACATAGACCTTGGGAGCTAAGATATCCATGTGATCATCTTTCTCTTTCAGGAGAAACAGAGTAGCAATATTCTATTTGCATGTTGATTGTGCCAAAAGGACCGTCAACAATAACATACACACATGAACACCAGATTTACGTGGGAAAACCCTTATGGGAGAAAAACCCACCACACCAAGAAAAACCCCTTTGTATTACAGTAATGAAATTACATACAGAGTACGGGCTTCACTCTCTCTGATGTCAATTTACAACAACATTCACAATGATCAACCTTGCTACAGAACACTCCAGTTACAATGCACTCTCAACTTAATTCACACTGATACACATCGAGCAATTCATCTATAGTTCATCAATCATCCATCTGTTGAATGAATCATCGAACCAAACATCATCTGCAATTCCAGAATATATTCATGTCATCACTGGTCTATTGAACTTCCACACAGAACTACCTCAACAAACTAACTTCCAACGGTTCTCATTCGGCTTCTCTGATTGGTCATAGACTCACCACGTAGGATAGTCATCACTCGGTCAAATGTGTTCAAAATGTATTCGCATGTCAGTGAGACACTAACCGTGTCAACCCGATGCCACAAGTAGAAGTTGTCACTCAGACTTCCCCTTGTCGCCAAGACATCATACCGATATCCATCACATGTATCGCTATTCGGAAAGACCATCGTTATTCGATGAGACATGATACCAAAGTTCCCAAGTCACTTAGACATCAATATTCCATTCGGTAAAACAATTGCTATTTGCCAGGAGATCATACCGAGCCCTTCAAGTCATACCGAAATGCACAACCATCAGCAAGACTTACTGCTATCGCTGAGAATTCTTACCGAAGTCTTCAAGTTACTTTGATGACTCTGAGTGTAGCTATTCGGTGAGACATACCATCTATCGGCAAGAGATCTTACCGAGTCACCATGTCACCCCGATGTCTTCTAGTGAATAACTATCAGTGAGAGAACCAACAGTCAACAAGAGTTCTTACCGAGGCTTTCACGTCACCTTGATAGCTCTGAGTGTATGCTTATCAGTGAGACATACCACCTATCGCCAAGACTTCATACCGAAGCCTTTGTGTTACCGCGAAGACTCCAAGTGTAGAGCTGTCGATGAGACTTCTCTTGTCGGTATGAGACATACTAAACATCCAAGTCTCTCCCCGAAAACTTCTTTTGCCACAAGTCTCCCCGATCACCTTTAGACACCAACAGTTGGTAAGAGATCAACTCGGTGGGGAAGAGTTGGAGACTTTCACACCGATCAACATGTCACAACAATAGGTCCATTTAGCAGGACTGAAACAAGGTCTCAGCGACCAAAAATTTTCACAAGGTTCCAAAGCTGCTAGTTGGCCAGACAATATGGATGTCACACCGACTTGGCTCTTTCAAAGGTTTCAGCCTGTGAGATTGAGACACATATTTCCAATAGGATTGTGTTAGGGAGTTCTTATCTATTTGACAAAAAAGTAATCTTTTATAGGGGGGAGAATAAGTATCATCTCTTTAAGGATGGAATAGAATACATTGTACATGCACACAAAGTTAAGACTAATCTTGCGCTAGTTAATGTTATTCAGATGAAAAGTTTGGTCAATTCTAGTAAGAAATTTGTGTTAATGCATGTAAAACCAAAAGAGGATGAAAAAGTTAAAGCATTTAAGGGGTGTGATCCAGAGCATAAAGCTGAGATGGTCAAAATAGTTTATGATTATAATGACTTATTTTAGGAGCCAAAGGGGTTGCCACCTAAGAGAGAGATACAACATGAAATATAGTTGTAGCAAGATGTGCCTATTCCAAACATTGGCATGCACCGTTTATCATTTTTGCAGAATGAGGAAATAAAAAAGCAAGTTCAGGAGTTGGTGGAAAAGTAGTCATCCATCCTAGTACATCTCATTCTGGTTCTCCAATTATGTTGGTTCCAAAGAAGGATGGGTCTTGGAGAATGTGCTTCGACTATCGAGCCTTGAACAAGATAACGGTAAAGAACAGGTATCCTCTTCCCCATATTGATCATTTACTTGATCAACTAAAACATGCAGTTTATTTCACTAAGTTAAACTTGCGTAGCGGATATCATCAAATAAGAATTGCAGAAGATGACATTTGGAAAACTGCATTTAAGAAAAAATAGGGACTATTTGAGTGGTTGGTCATGCCCTTTGGGCTTTGCAATGCACCAGCTACATTTATGAGAGTCATGAATGATGTCTTTCATCCTTTTATTGATAATTTTTCCATAGTCTATCTAGATGGTATTCTTGTATTCAGTCAAACTTGGGAAGATCATGTAAGTCATGTAAAGAAAGTTTTTGATGTATTGAGAAAAGAAAAACTCTTTGTAAAGATGTCCAAATGTGAATTCGCTAAGACATCCTTAGTGTACTTAGGCTATGTCGTAGGTGGTGGTCAATTGAAAGTAGACCCTGCGAAGGTCGAAGCTATTGTAAAATGGCCTAAGCCAAGTACAGTCACTGAAGTCAGAAGTTTCTTAGGTGCAGTCCAGTAATAGAGAAAGTTCATTGCAAACTTCTCCTACATTGCATCACCATTGCACACATTGACTAGTACGAAGACAACTTTTCAGTGGGGAGGTCCACAACAGAAGGCATTCAACACTTTGAAGGAAAAGTTGAGCACAACACCAGTCCTGGCTTTACTAGATTTACACCAACCGTTTGAGATCGAGACAGATGCAAGTGGATTTTCCATGGGAGTAGTGCTAATGCAAGGAGGTAAACCAATCTGCTATCACTCTGAGACCTTCTCAGGTGCAGTAATTAACTATCCTACTTATGATAAGGAACTTTATGCATTAGTTCAAAGTGTTAAAAAATGGAAACACTACTTAATGGGGAAAGAAATTGTAATCCACACTAATCATTGGCCACTTCAGTATTTGCATTCACAATCCAAATTGCAACAAAGTAGGCACTTTAGGTGGATGGGTTTTCTTCAACAGTTTCATTTGGTAATTAAGTACAAGAAAGGTGCCCATAACAAAGTAGCAGATATGTTGTCTAGGCCTCCTGTTATGAATGCTTTGTTATCCTTAAAGGTAGTTCCATGGTACATGAAAGTTTTTAGGAATAGTATGCTTACGATGAAGACTTTAAGGAAATCTATTCAGCTCTAATTGCAGGCAAACATGTAGAAGAGAAAGATTACTATGTGTAGGATAAACTCTTGTATGACTTGGGAAAGTTATGCATTCCAAAAGATGAACAAGCATAGGTAATCAGAGAAGCACACACCTCATTGATTGTAGGATACTTTGGGGTAAGCAAAAATAATGACTCAATTGCAGAAGTATTGTTATTGGCCTCATATGCAAGAAACTATAACTGAGTATATTAGAGGTTGTGTCATGTGTGCAACAAGTAAACCTAGTAACAAAAAATTGGGGTTGTACACACCTCTACCTGTACCATCCCGTCCATAGGAAAGTGTGTCAATGGATTTTGTTGGGGGTTACCTATGTCTAGGAAGGGACATGATTATCTGTATGTAGTAGTTGATCAGTTGAGAAAAATGTGTATTCTAATGCCTTGTAAGAAATAGGTCACTGTTGAACTGACCGTTCAGATGTACTTTCAATTTGTATGGGTTCATTTTGGGTTACCTACTTCTATTGTATTAGATCGAGATTTTTGATTCCTAGGGGAATTTTGGTTAGCTTTGTGGGGACTCATGGACACCAAACTAAAGAAGAGTACAACCTTCCATCTGCAGACCGACAGACAGACAGAGGTAGTAAACAAAACAATTGTGCATATGCTTAGAGGTTATTGTAGCAAACATCCCAAGCTGTGGGATGAGAGTCTTCATTATGTGCAGCATGCTTACAACCATGCGGCACACTCTTCTACAAAAGGTCTCCTTTTGGGACTTGTTTCAGTTATGTGCCCAAAACACCGATGGATTTTACTTTTGGAAAAGATGATGTTGAAGATGGATGCCATGATGAAGAGAAGGCTTTAAAGTTCATCCAAAAAGTCCAATAAATTCATTAGGCAGTGGAAGCACAGTTGGAGAAGAGTCAAGCCAAATACAAGGCTCGACATGATAAGCATCGCAATGATCACCATTTTCAGGTTGGAGACAGAGTTTGGTTACATATCAGCAAGGAAAGAATGCAAGGTGAAGGAAGGAAGCTCAAGATGATTCGGTATGGTCCCTTTGAGATTTTGGAAAAGATTGGAACCAACGCCTTCCACCTTAATCTTCCTCCATACATGCACATTTGTTCAGTTGTCAATGTTGAGAATCTAAAGTTGTACGAGCCTCCAATGATACTAGATGAAGATACAAACATTCAGGATCCATCACTTGATGATCTTTCACCAGAGTACATGTCAGAGTTGCTAGAGGATGTCGTCTTAAACAGAAAAATCAAGACTTCATGAAGAGACGAAGTTGAGTACCTCAGAGTGGGACTGAAGGGGATGAATCCAAGCAAGGCAAGATGGATGGAGATTAGTAAAGTGAGGGAACTTTACCCTCACTTACTTTTCGAGTAACCAAATTTTGGAGGTCCAAAAGCTCTCCAATGGGGAGGACTGATCTAGAGGATCTTCATCAAAATTTGAAGTTTCTCATTTGTCTCTAAAATTGGTATCACCAGGAAGAGATCAAAATTCTGACTCTAACGCAACTCAAACAGAGTCAAATGGAGCTACGGAGCTCGAGTTATGCTCGGTCAAACCTTGGTCAACTCAAGGCTCAGGTCAGAGAAAAAGGAAAAAAATCAAAGTCACCAAAATTGTTCAACATTGGTCTCAACACGAAGGGCTCATCGAGAGCTTTCTGACTATGTTCGTTTCATGTGAATTGGACTCTGTTTGCCTGAGATACAAGCAGTCAAAGGTTGGGTTAAAATGTTGACCATGCTGACATCAGCATGGTATAGTCAACATCCAGTCATCCTCATTGGCCAAGCACCACATGTCATGTGGCAACACAATCAGCACTACATCATCATCCCAGTCAGCGGACATGTCACCTCCAAAGTGTTGAACCAGCGAATGTCAGTCTAACACGTGGCCCTGTCTTATCTCATTTGGCGTGGGTAGTTCGATCAACCGTTTGCTAAAATTTTGATGGGGGGATTTGAACCCCCCACCCCTCATTTGCTAGGAGCCCACGCAGTTTTTGCACTGGCGCATTGTGTGTTAACAAACAATGACTAAGGATTGGTTTTATTGATTAAAAAAGATGGATTTAGTTTTAAAAATGAGTGGCGGGGAGTTGACCTCCCCGCCGCGCAAAATAATAACCACCACTACACTACTGAACAATATTTTCATTGTTAGAGGGATTGGTTGCTTTACATGAATATTTGAAAATGATTACCCTTAATTTTAATATCTACCCTTTTAAAAATAAAACAAACTTAATAACCTCCTAAACTACTATCCCCGAAACCTTATAATTTAAGGTTATTATAATTTGAAGATCATGTAAAGGGATATTATCAATTTTTGTGGGATTTGGAATTAGTTTGATTAAAATAATTTTTGTAAGCCCAAAAATTAAGGGCCCCTCTTTTGAAACAAGAGGATTATTATAGGGGGGCTATTATTGATTTATCTATGTAATTAGGGGATACTGGATGATTTTGTAAAATCTTTTGGTTAAAGCAAAAAATGGGTAATATTGGTGTATAAAAGGGGGTAGTGTAGGATGGGAAAAGGAAAGTGGTGGTAACTTGGGAGAATAATTTTGGTGAAATTTTTCTCTTTCCTGTGCTTTCAAGGAGATTGTTCTTGTGCACTTTGGAGCCTGAGTTCTTCGAAATTTATTTGTACTAGGGAGAACCTATAACAAAATTTTGTAATCGTTATATTCTGGAGAATTAATTGGATTAGTCCACTCATTTGAGAGGGGTCTGGAGACGTATTCATTCTTACGATGAACTTCGTTATCAATTCTGTTTGTGTTCTCTTTCTTTTCTCTCGTTTTGAATTTCATCACTTTGTTATTTCTGTTTATTTAATCATGTTTGTGTGTTAATTTCGATTAAGTAATTTGGATTTCTTTAATTGTAATCATTACGCATTCAATGCAATTGTCATAGATCCGTAAAACAGATCAACCTTTGAAATTTGAATTTGGGATGATAAAAATACTGTCAAAACATGTTTTAAAAATGGTTTCCAAAGGAGGACCCAGTCGCCCATGGGCAAATGGGTTCCAGGTCCCTATTCTTGGAACACACATTGCTCAAGGTAAAGTGTTATGTATTGGCATTAATTATTGTCGGGTTTCCCCTTTGGAAAATGTAATTTATTAGGCTTGTAGATGTAAAATAGGGCTTATTAAGGCATAATTTTAAGCTCAATTTAAATTTAGAGGGCCCAAAAAAGTGTGAAAATGTAAGGGGATACATTTTTCAATGCTAAATTAAGGCATTATTAAGTCTATTTTAACTAGGAGGGCCCCAAACAAGTGAGAAAATGTAAAGGGTTACATTTTTCTACACTACAGGTAGTTATATAGATCATTAGTGAGGGTGTTCCTTGCAAGATAATCTCTAAGAATTGAGGGTAGATTCCCTATCTATTTAAGGCTAACCCTAAAGCTATTTATATTGTAGGGGTGTGAAAATGAATAAAGGTTGCTTGGCTAGGCATATATAGGTTACTTAGATATGGAGGCCTTTTGATCGATCACTCTTTTAAAATTTTTAGAAAGGATTTCATAAGTAAATCATTGCTTGGATAGGGATTTTGTAAAATTTAATCACATCAAATTGAACCTTCCCACTTTCTTTGGGTGGTTAAGTGCATGCAAGACGTATTCCATGTTGTGATTAGTCCAAGAAAGTGACTAGGTGACATAGGAAAATATTCATATCCACATATGGCATTAGCTTGGTCATTAAAGGATTATCTTGTGGTGGGTTTTAATTGGTTGATAGAATCTATAGAAGTCTAGGCTGCATTGAGAAATTAGGAACTAGGGTTTAGGTTTACCACAAGCTAACTTACTTTTAGGGAAGGTTGTATAAAGAATCTTAGGAGTTTGAAAGGAAAATATGCAAAGAAGAGTGAGGATTAATGAAAGGGATACTCAATATTGATGGAAGAAGAAGTGGGATCAAGGTGAGGGAAAATATGATACCACTAAATAATATGGACAAAAGGATAAAGTAAAGGGGTCAAGGATTAGGGATATAGAGTGCTAGATGCACTTTTTTGTCAAAGGAAAATATTGAAGTCCAAAACTCTATGACTTAAGAGAAATGGGTTAAGGATCATTAATGTGGTGTGCCAAATGCTAGAACAAGAAAGAGCGAGGGAAATAGGGTGGAAGCCTTTCAAGGTTTAGAGAGTGGTGTTGCCATATATTTTACCTTTTGGATATGATGGTATGAGTAATCCTACAAGTATGGGTTCCACAAGGAGGAAGAGAGATGGGAAGCGGGTTGAGGGAAATGAGTAGGGAAAATACTAAAAGCCCAAGATTTTGAGACTTAAAGGAAAGTAAATCCTCATATTAGGAATTAAGTACATGGTGAATACTCAATGCTAAAAAAGAGGAAACATGGAAAATTATAAGTTGAGAATAATTGAGGTTCATTGATTAGTCTTATAGCTTAAGAAGTACATTATTATATGGAGACATAAAATCCTAAGGCCTACAACATAGACAAAGTAGGGAGTGGGGGTGGGTAAAGGCATGATAAAGTACCTAGGTAATGAGAAGTAGCCAAAGGTCTAAAAAAGAAATGGAAATGTTGGGTTTCAAGGAATGGAGGGAAAAATACTGGCAAGAGGAAACCTACAAACCTAATAAAAGATACAAATAGACACAATCATCCCTAACACTTAGAAATTTCTATAGTTTGAGATATTTAGGCATGTGACGAGTATACTGAAAGATAAAACACTACAACAAGAACATTTTTTTTTAATAAGGGAGTCTATTGAATAATTTTTAGATTGGTTATAGATGGTGGCCAAAACATGGTCCTTTTAAGAAAGGAAGCACTCAACTTGGATAAATTTGCACTTACTAATATAGACCTCAACATCACTTAGAAAGGGGCAAGATAGAGATATCACATAAAACTATAGGGAAAAAATATAAATCTTTGATCAAATATCAATGAAGGACTTTAGGCAACAAAATCAAACTAAAAAAGAATTAGAAGCACAATAGGGTCCTTTCATTAAAAATAATATGTACAAGATAAAAGCTTAAAAGGACAAACGTCAATAGAGGAGTTCTCTTATTTTATCTTAAACCAGAGTTGGTGTTGCAAGACATAAATAAGTGGAAACTTTATTAGAGAATGTTCATAAGCATTCTAGGATAATCAAATCAACTTAGGAACCTATATATTAAGGTTTATCATAAGTAAAGCTTTTCAAAATAACTTCATTAATGAAATTTATCCTCATGAATTAATAAGGCCTTTGATTGATCTATGGCAAAATGTCTATGCAAGTGAGTTCATTTCCTCTTCATTAAATCAACTTTAAACTAATCATTAAAAGTAGGAATTGTAACAGTTTTGGAGATAAATTTCATTTCATTGTGATGATCAACATATAGTCAAAAGTTCTTAACAAGGCTAATAATTGTTGCAACATGCATGTCTAGAAAACCAAAAGCAATTGACATCTTTTCACTATGATGGCAGAGAAATAATTTTTTTCACTCCTTTTCCACAACACTAAGTGTCTTGCATCTGAAAAATACCCAATTGCCTTAATCTCTCAAGCCAATTTCTCCAACTTTGCATAGAATTACTGTGTTTGTGGATGTCATATGTCTCCTACAAAAGAAGCACATGACCTTCAATACATCCTGAAAATATTTTAATTCCTTATCTTTCATCAATATCCCTTACCATTTCACACCACCTACCCACTACTGCATATATACTTAAAAGAACAAAAGTCACATCTTTTTAAGATCCAAATAAAAAAAAGCATTGCTGTAAATACTCTTAAGCCTATATTCAGGCAGCAAGAAAATAGATCCACATATCCACCACAGGTTTAGCTTACAAAATTGCTCTATCCTTTATGCTTTGATGGATGTCCACACCATGTTCCAAAGCTCCCATTTTGGCACAGGCAAGGAAGATGCTGGCAAAGGTTGCGGAGTTTGGTTGTCCACTTGCCAATTGCATTTGCTTAAAATTTTCTGAATCCTTTTCAACAAATCCCTTTTGTGTATACCCTGCAATCATGGCATTCCATGAGATCACATTTTTTTGAGGCATTTGGTCAAACAGTTCACGTGCTTGTCTATGCTTCCACATTTTGGATACATGTCTACCATGGCGGTTGCATCTACAACATCTGACAAAAACTTGCTTTCCTTAATTCTGTGATGGATGTCCATATCCCGTTCTAAAGCTCCCATTTTAGCACAAGCAGGGAGGATGACGGCAAGGACTGCAGAGATCTGATTTGCACCTGCCGATTACATTTGATTGAATGTTTGTAAATCCCTTTCAGCTAACGCGTTTTGTCCATATCCTGCAAGCATAGCATTCCACGAGACCAGATTTCTTTGTGGTATCCTGTCAAACAGTTTACGTGCCTTGTCTGTGTTTCCACATTTTACATACATGTCTACCATAGCATACTGAATAATTGTGTGGGAAACCTGGTTTTGAATGTGCTGAATCGGTGAGACTGCTCGGGAACAATTTGAATGCTAACAGTGAACGGGAAACAGAAATGGGGAACAGCAAGCGGGACAGGTAATTGGGCCCCACACCAGCACCTAAGTATGGTCAACGCTTAGAGTGCGCTGGTTAAGCTAGCCCCTTACAAAATAGCACAGATCCAAGCTTTCAAAGTATTCCATGAAGCCTTTCAGAGCTGCTTTTATATTTCGTGTAAGGCTCTGCAACAGTGCTTTGTATAAATATAATGGAAATCCAGCAGTACTAGTACAGGGCAGCAGCCATGGGAGTTATAGTGAAAATAGGTGAACAAGAAGAAGAAGTAGTGGAAGATGGGCGGCGCTCCTTCCACTCGTCACTCACAATCTGGTGATGTCTGCATTCCTCGCTGCAAAATGCCTTGTCGCCTCTGCAATGCGTAGAAATGCAAAGTCAGAATTAGAGGGAAACATATTATGTTAATATATATACCTTATTATCTACAATGTCAAACCGCTTAAAATAATGTATATGCCCTTCAGCTGCAACTTTTAATCCGTAAATTTTAATATTTAAAAAGGTAAATTTTGTTTAATAAAAATAAGAATTATTTTTCAAAAAAATAGTACAGATGAGATTTAGTATTATTATTGTGTGTCTGGTTATTGAAATATACAATAGAATGTCATGAGATTAGGGAAAAAAAAAAGAGAAAAGAAAAGAAAAATTAAAAAATAAATTATAATGTAAAATCATTCAATCAGATTCTTTTATAAAATATTATTTCTGAAAGAAAAGAAAACTGCTTTTTAAGATCTATTATTTGGCATGTCCTCTTTGTTAAAATATTTAGGTCACAAATATACAAGTATGAGCATCTTTGTTTTTATATAACGGATTATAATATCGTGTTGGAGTATACATATAAATCAAAAGTTTTGGCTTGGCTAAGCTATCATGAATAGGGAGTTCCAATTCATCAAAATCACTCAAAAGTTAAACTTGGCCCGATCATACTTGTAAAAAAATTATTACATAGTGTGTCCTTTTTGCTTAAATACTTAGACTACAGCTAAAAATATATCAGCAACTCTATTTATATTGGAATTATAATAATATGAGAAATTATACATGTAAATGAAAAGTCTTCATTCAGCTAAGCTATCATTAAATAGGGAGTTCCAGGGCATCAAAAGCACTCAATAATTAAACTTAACCCAATCATACTTCTAAAAAAATGTTACCTAGTGTGTGTCTTTGTTTAAGTATTAGCCTTTATATGACTTTAGATCACAATCTTATGAAAGAATATACATCTAAATAAAAAATCTTCATTTGATAAGTAGGAGGTATTTTTCCACAGCGTGTCAAATTATGATATTGCTATCAGGATTCAACCATGTAGTTTCGGGTCAAACTCATTGACCCATGTTTCATGAGTAGTGGTTCACAACAACCCATCTCTCATGATAATGAATGGTCCACTTAGCACTCATTGCATCTAGGTGATGCTCACAGAGGTGGAGCAATTAAGATCAGGAAGAAGGAGTCACCCATATGGCGAGTTAATCAAACCCGGAGTTAATCAAACAAATGAAAATAATACACTCATGATAAAAATACACCCTCAAAATCTAAACAGAACGAAGTCCAAGACAAAAAGAAATTTTTAACTTTAATCAAAATAACCCATCAATTTTCAACACAAAATTCTCACATCCAGAAAGCTATATGCCCTGAAAGAGGCTTGTACAGTTTGGAAAAGCGGACAATTAGCAAGAGCTGAAAAAATTAGATATAAAAAAGCAGAAACGTGTTTCACATGGAGCCATTTGACTTTTGAAAGCACCAAAATTTTCTCAGCAGCAGCACTGGCTAAGAAATTTCAGATACCATGTGACCATCGCCTAGTTTAGTTTAAGCTCTCGTAATCGAAAAAATAAATAAACAATTTAAAGCCAAACTGATGAAAAGCCATGAAAGAATTAAAATCTAACTGCACTATAAATTGAATCAGAGAAAAGAAAACTGTACTATTACAAAATATAAATATAAGCCAGTACATAATTTATCAGCGAAGTAGGAATCTGTATTGACAGATTGGGCGTAAGTTTTATTGTAAACTTTACCTGTACATGTATATATCTTTCTGGTGGGACAATTTTCGTCTGCACAGGTAACAAGCGTACAGAAAATCCGCAGGTTCAAACGAGGATAAAGCTGAGGGCTCAGAATCTTCAAAGATCGTCTCTTTACATCTGCATAATCTTCCACCATTCTCCTCTGCTCTCCCCGAATTACTCCAAGACGGCAGTTTTACAGAGACAATGGGGTATGGCCTTGCTTTGCTCATTATGATCAAGAGCTACAAGAATTCCAAGGCCTACGCCTGACGAATATCTGCTATAATTTCTCATACCCAGGGGAGAAGTTGGGCTCAAACATCCATCTGCTGCTTCAGGAATTCCGCCATATTTACCACACTTAAATCCAACCAGCACACGAAAATATTTGAAGACTAATCTATTTTCTGAGGGGCTGTCAAACATGAGAACAGATTTGCTCTGTGTACTCTCTATGGGCCTTGGCCGCTTGACTGCCATTCTTTCTTAACAGCCGAAGGCCCTCAATGATCAAACCGTCGGACCTGCCACAAAATCTTTATGTGATTTGAAAAGGTGGTTATTCTGAGTGAAAAAGCATGGTGCAAGAAGAAATGGAAGAATTTTGTTGGTGTGAAAGTTCTGTGCGATTCTTGAGTTATTAATCTTCTATCTAATACATAGATTATTTGACTCTGAAAAATTAATTTTCAGCAAATATCAAAAAATAACACAACTGCAACTTCACCAATAAAACTCACAGAAATAGAGAAGAAAACATTCACAATAATGAACACAATATTTTTGGACAAATTGTCTGTGGAAAAACCCCGAAGGGAAAACCACTACTGCAGATGAGGAATTATATTAAACTTCAGCAAATTAAGGAATACAAAACTGCTTGCCTCTTACTGGCAGAGCTCCGGCAATAATCTTCTCCGAAAATTCTTCCCTCAATTTCTCCTGCTGAAATTCCACAGCTGCTATCCCCAACGCTATCACTGCGCCCTTGCTAACACTGCAAGACTATTTGCTCTCACTGCAAATTTACTTGCTATCACTGCAAGTTTTTCTCAACTCTATACTTGTGTGTTCTCCAAATGCCCATTGATCCCCTTTTATACTTTTCTCATTGGAAAACCAATGGCCATGATTTAATCTCAATCAATGGCTAAGATTAAATAGACTCTAAAAACCCTAACTAACTGGATTCTAGAAGTCTCTAGGGGAATCAATTTATTTAATTACATAATTATCTAGACAGCTCAGCCCTTTCTAGAAGTCTCTAGAAAATAATTAAATAATTAAATAAGCACTTCTTGGGAATGGAGACACTGTCCAAGCTACATAAATTCACTCCCTCTTAGCGAGGAAGGTGATGCATGACGCCCAACTTATCTCTAAAGAAGATGAATTTACCGCCTTCCCAATGCAGCAGTCCGAAATGCTCGCTGCACGCTTTGATGCGTAGGTATACTATAGTTGAACAATCCTCCGCTATACACAATCCCTGATGAAGTGATACTTGATGTCTATATGCTTAGACCTATCGTGAAACACCGGATTCTCATACAACCTAATGCAACTTTGATTGTTGTAGTGTATCACCGTAGTCTCAACCCTCTAACCA